>JAOUZG010051192.1:716697-798404 GCA_026289955.1 Argiope argentata
ACACACACACACACACACACACACACACACACACACACACACACACAATAAAACGAACTATAAAGTCTTTCATATGAATAGTTTAGTTTCCCACAAAATATTTCAGCAATTCCTTTATCCTCCAGTATTGAGAAGCCGAGCGGATTGTATCGATGAATAGATTTAAAATGAGGTTTCAGAGATTCTACAAAAATGTGAAGTCAATTGGCACACAAAAAAAAATTTGAAAAGAGGAACACTGGTGGAAGCGCGACACAGGAGCAGCCAGAATGCTCCCAACTTTGCGGGTGACCGTCATTACCTCTTGAACGGTGATGACTTCACTGACAGCAAGGGAGGATCATTTTTCCTTCCCCCACTTAAACAGCAATCGAATCTTGCTCTTTTTCCAGCGTCCCCCACCTCGTTCCTGTTTGAATGTTCTTGATCCTATGAACGAGAGAGGTATTGCATTGCACGACCCCCCCTTTTTTTTTTCACCCACAACAGTAGATCGACGTTTGGCGATTTATCCCATCGAAATGAAGGTTCAGTGACAAGAGGAAGTTTATTAAATTGGTTGTAAGGCATTCATTCAGGCAAAATAGTTTTGCAAGACATCATATGACATTGCAAGATATGTAAGACATCAAAACATTTTATGCCTAAAGGATGAATTCCTTTTTCTTGTTCTGTTTTCAATTGTTGATAAATTGTTATTTTTTTTCCTTCGAAAAGTAATATACATAAACAACTTTGGCTTGTGTTTGTAAAGTTCATACTTCTCAGAAAATATTTTTCTAAAATTATAATATTTAGAATATTTACTCTAATAATTCACTCCAATAGTTGATTTCTAAAACGTTTAAATATATATACTATAATGATGACCTTTTAAAATCTAAATGAAATCCTAATTAATTTCCTGATTTTTTTATCTTAATTTAACCTATATTAACTTCATTTAAAATGTTGCCTTATTTTTGATACTCCTTTTTATTTAATCACTCCTACGCTTGTTTTGTAAAACTATAAATTTAGCAAGTTCGAGCATTCCGAATGATCGGATCATTCTTTTAAAGATACTAAATTTCTCTTTCCTAAGTCTACGCGTGTCAAAGAAATTCCTATAAAACTTTCATCTAGAACCATTTCAAACAACAGCAACAACAAAAATATATACTTTAGTACTTTAGCAATAAAACTAATCTAGCTGTGAAACTTTGAATGTTGTTACTTTAAAAGATTTTAGATCATTTCATTGTCTTCATCGTGGGGGATCTATTCTCCAACAGACGGTGCTTACTCTAGATGGCTTTGTTTCCTTAAATTAATTCTAAATGTATTGGTTTAAGAATCAAAAATATTTTAGTAAATATAGCACCTAAGATTGGTGACTTATAAAAATTTAGATTTTGTAATTCATCAATATATGTAATATGTACAGATTCTAATATCGAAATATTTCCAATGCCTTTTAAAACATTTTTCCAAGATGAAGAATGGGTTTATCTCTAACAATTTAGAAAGTGGCTATTTAGCCGCGTTTACGGTGAATGCCTTCTAAATGATTTAATTCACATGAATAATAATAATAATAATAATAATAATAATAATAATAATAATAATAATAATAATAATAATAATAATAATAATAATATATTTGGAGGATTTTCAAAAGGTCGTGAAAATTTTCTAAGGAAGCAAATGGATATAAGAGCAAAACATCAGCCCCCTGATTTATTATTTATAATGCTAGATGATTTTTTATATAGAAAATATCCTGGAATAAGATTTAAAACTATAAATATTTATTGACTAGATAAATAAATATCTTAGTTAATCAATTAATTGGATAAATATAACTGATGATAGTGAGGTTGGAATAAATTCATTGATAATGCTAGGATATATTCTGGATAGATGCCTTGTACCGTGGTAATGGTATGTTCCAAGGATATAGATATATTACTGTTTTACAGAATGCAACATATATAGGTGTAAATTATTTTTTTACAAAACATAATTTTTAAATTTTCTAAAAGAATTAGTAATTTGGGGAATAATAAAACAGTGAGGGAATAATATAATATTTTCATTTTAAAAGTGCATAAAAATAAGCAATAAAAACTCAAGATAATCAAAAACTAGATGTTATGCTTTTATAGCTATGCATATCCAAAAACTTAATCTTTATTAAAAGTAATAACCAGAACATTTAATAATGGAAAAATCATTTTTGTTCATTCAAATTCATTTCATTAAATCAAATTCATTCATTAAAATTCCTTTTTGGACTTATTGTGACATAAAAATTAATTTTGAAATTTTTAAAGAACTCCTTTAGTTAATCAATTTGAGTTTATAAACAGAAGTAAAATATTCATTATCATAAAAAAAATTCTATTATAAAATTTTATCATCAGTTATGTACCAAAATTAAGAAATTTTGTTTCTGGCGTTCCGCAATGTTTTATCTTTTTCTAAGAAAAAGCTCAAAATTTCGAACGTGATATTGCTTTTAGATTGATTTTTCTGGTTTTATTTTATTTATAAAATTTACTTCTTAATTATATAGCTGCAATAACTTTGATATTAAAATAATAAGTAGTATAGCAGTTAAATGTACCTAAAATATTTTGAAAAATTTGTTAAAATTAATAAAAATAGCTTAAATAAATTCGATATTACTGAAAAATTCATTTAAAAAATAATATTGGTTTTAACATGTTTTCTTTTTGTGCAATTATATATTCCGAAGTTAAACGAGGTTTTTACGTTTTACCACGGTAATTTTTTCATTAAAAAAAATCTAACACAAGTATTGAAATTCCTTTTCTCCCTGAACACCTGTAGCCTAAATTTTACTACATAACAAATGTGATAATTCGAAACCAACGGCCTGCTCTGTCGTGCACTTTGAACTATTTGAACGAAGCATGCCGCATGCATATAAATATTATCATATTAAAATGTCAGACTGGGTGTGGTGTTGTGGAATGTAGACCACTTTTTATTTTTTAACAGCTGTTAAGATTTAGATATATATAATACATTGGGAAAAATGAACACCATTTATGCATTATGCGATTTTAATATGATAGTTTGTTTAAAAAATTATTTAAAACAAAAAAAAAATACATATCAACTTATTATCATCTAGTTATACAATAGAATAAAAAATTTTCTCAAGCAAACGTTTGTGGTATGGTTCATTTCTTTAGCTTACGATAATATTTTTTATAATTTTTCTCAATACTATTTGAGTAGCATTTAGAATTGGTGTTTTTTTCACAAGCATCTTTTTCCCTTTACAGATTCCAAACGATTTCAAACTGCAAATTTCTGTAAGTCATTCTTAATTTTTTTAAATCACGTGAACCAATCAGTAAAGAACGTTATTTTAGCAACCCTAAATTAATGCATAACAAATTGGCTTTCTTTTACGAGAGATACTTTAAGGAAGGGCGAACAAAAATCTGCAAAAGAAGTCTTAAAAAACATGAAAGATATGCTGTTCTCTATAAATTTATTTTTAAAGCAGTTTCAGAGTATGAAGAAATGCATTACAATTACAATAATTTTATTTATTTAGTCTTATTTTTCCAAAATAAAACATATACAATGACATGAAGGTCTTAGAATTAATTTATTAAGCAATATTTTTTTTATCATTTATCCATACCTTTCATTTTGTTTGTATTTCAACAAATTTATTGATTTTTTTTTAGTCAACAAATTTTTTAGAAAATAGCTCCACTTTTTTTTATGTAAGTTAATTGGAATGATTCGTTTATGAATGTGAGAATTCATACACAAAATGAAATCTTTGCTTACTCTAAGGAGAGAGGACATAACATGATTTTCGAATCTTTCTTACACGTTTTCATCGTAAGCAAGAAAGCAGTAGATGGAGGTATCATGTATTAAGGTCGTAAGGTATTTATTCAGGCAAAATAGTTTTCCAAGACATACTTGTGTTAAGGCGCAATACTTCCTTCTTTTTATGCTTAGAGGATCATTTTCAAATATTGATAAATAGTTATTTATTATTATCATTTGTTTCTTCGAAAAGTAATATTCATCAACAACTTCGGTCTTTTATTGTAAAGCTCATCCATCTAAGAAAATATTTTTTGTATAAGTTAATTGGAAGGATATGTTTATGAATGTGAGAATTTATACTGAAAATGAAAACTTAGCTTAGCTCCAAGGAGGGCGGGGGGAGAACAGAACATGATTTTCAAATCTTTCTCACACGTTTTTCATTGTAAACAAGAAAGCGGTAGGTGGAGGGATCGTGTATTAAGGTCGGCAGAAAACTCTGCGGGCGAAGGCAAGAGCATCGGTCCATGGCAGAGCTCACAATCGGGCCTTTAAGTATTTTTTTCACCTTCTTCCTCACAATCTCCCCACTTTACATGTATGGCTTCGGCTCTTCTTACCCACTTTTTTTCGCCCCACACCTAAGTGCAGGGGACTACTTTCAAAAATACTTCAGTCGTCACGGTTGGTGTTCTGGTGCGTACTAAAGGGGTGGGAAAGGCTCAACTGTCAGTCTTCAAACATCGTTATAGTGCTTATGTGAAATTTGGACAATTAATTTTATTAATTTTCTTAGCTTTAAAATTATCAATGATAGTCATAAGCGAATTAAATTTAAAGGTACTGTGAATTTACCTGTATTACAGATTATATTAGAAGCGAAAGGCATTCATCTGATTGTGATTTCTGCCTATCTTTTATTTAGTATTAGTTTTATTGAATGTATTATTTTATTAATTACACCTGCAATGTATTTTTATTAACTGTAACCTAATAGCTGTTGGTTTGAAAGTGTTTTGAATTCAGTTTGAAAATCATGTCTTTGGAAAATTAAACGCAATGGAAGTCAGAAAACGCCTGCTCATTTCTTTTTGAACTTTCCACGAAATATTATAGTCTTCTTTAAAAAACAAAACATATACGATGACTTGGATGTCTTAGCATTAATTTATTAAGGAATATTTTTTTATCTATTATCTATACCTTTCCTTTTGTTTGTATTTGAACTAACTTTATTGATTTTTTAGTAAACAAAATTTTAAGAAAATAGGTTTTGTTTCTCAGTCAGCACAATCATAGATGCGCTGGTAGCGCAATAGAGTATCACAGTAAGATAATACAACACTTATTTCTAAATACATATTTCTTAAGTCTCTATCGTTTATATTTGAGGAAAACTTCCTTCTTGTGCATAAAAGAATAAGGCAGAATTGATTATTATGGCTATTAATGATTGCATTTATGTCTTATCAACGAAACCTTACTATTTTTTTATTAGTTGGAAAGTGGAAAAGAACTTTAAAACATTTTCTTAATTCTCTTAACTTTTGTAAAGCTTCCAGTTGATATTTTTATATATATAAACACCAAGAAAAAACACATATTAAAATCGCAAATGATGCGTCTTATTTTTATCTTTTTAAAATGACATTTTTTTAATGTTTTAAAGTTGTTTGATATCATCCATTCAAATAAAAAATATTTTTCGTGGAAAATTGTTTCTGGAAAGAACAGTTGCTAATTCAGGATAAATAATTTTTTTAAAATCGTATTCAATCTAGGATTGGAATTTATGAAATTGCCATTATAGTTTTATTTAATTTAAGAAATTCACTAAATTAAATAATTTGTGCTAGAACTTGTTCTAAAATTTTGCTAAAATAAAATTTAACGCATCTATAAAATCTAAGTTTACTTTATTAGCAGTTTGGAATCAAAAAGTTTAGTTTAATTAAATTTAATTTAAGCATTTAAAAACGAATAAAACTTTTGCTGCTGTTCTGAAGTAAAAAAAAAAGATATTTCAATAAATTAAATAATATAAAGTTCATATGCCTCATACAAAAATCGGACATCATTTTCGAGGAAATATATTTAAAGTATATTAATACGTAGGCACATCTATTTATAAATTATCTAAAATCATTAAACTTAATTTTCCGTTCATTTAAATCAGATCAAGTAATACTACTAAGAATAATTCTTTCATTTCAAGGTAATTTTTTTTATCAAAATTCTGACTTTGATGTATTTTATTACCTTTTATCTCCCTAAATTTCAAATATAATAAAAATTTTCTCACAGAAATATTTTTAACCACTTCGCATACAATCACGTGTCTGACACGCGCATCGAATTACTGAATTTTTATTTTCAAGTCTGCAATTAAGACACAGAATTAAGTATTTAAATACGAAAAAATCATTATGAAACGATTTGGTATCCCAAATGCTCCATGTATTATTTAAAAAAAAAACAAATTAACAATAAGTTATCAAAATAGAATGAGTTATCTAATTGGAAAGTTAAATGAATTCGTATGCCCAGTGGCTAATATGATCTTTTGAAAAATTATTAGCACGACTTCTTTGCTAGCGAATTAACTTCTTTACCAGTTCTTATATTTGGAGAGAGACAATTCGTTGTCGAATACAACAGGCCTTACTTTATACAAATATCTCCTTAAAATTCTTTAATATGTAGCATTTCATTTTTTTATTATTCAACATATTAGCAATAATTTGAAACCATTTAGATTCAATGACTGGATTTAAAGCATTAAAAAAATCGAAGCCCATTGCATCAATTTTCAAAGAGGCATCAAAATGAGAGGGAAAGAAGACAAAATATACATTACCTTTCGTCACAATCACAATGACTGATTGTGTGAAACCTGAAGTTGAAGAAGTTGAATTTCCTGGTAAACCCTTCAATGGTGTAGGGGCAGTGGTCGTGATCTCTGCAGCAACGGTCCGCGGCCGCGTTGTAGCCCAGCTCGTTGAACTTCCTCGCATTGCTTCCGGATCCACACCAATTGGTACCGGGGTACAAGAAGAGATCCCTCTTCAGTCGCTGTAGCCCGTGGGGATTGCTGTGCAGGGTCATTTCGCGGACTTTCTTGTGCAGGTTTCGACATTCCCTGCGCAGTGCACCGTAGTCTGTGACATCTGGTTTCACAATGTCCAGGTTTCCTTCATCATTCGTAGGGGATCGGGTCTCATTCAGGAATTGTTTCTGCTGAGGGCAGTTGATGTCCGCGGCAAACGCTTCAAAGAATTCGTCCACCGACTTTGCCGACTTGAGGTATTCACAATCCCTCAAATCCCAGCCTGAATCGTATATCAGCTGAATGAAGTGCCGACCATCTGTGACCTGCAGCAAGGTCAAGATTTGGTACTCCCGAGCCTGACTCGACGTCGAGAAGTACGGAGAGTCTGTCGATTCAGGAGGGAGCTCGACCGTGGTCTCTATGGCTGAGATTCGTCCCTTTTGAATTCGTCTCTCTACTTCACCGTCTGGAAGGACTCGGGTGCATACAAAATCATTCTCGATCGTTCGCAACCACGGCGGATGTCTGGCTTCTCCGGTTGTTGCCGCGGTGAGTAGGAGTAGCGTCACCCACTGTCGTAGTCGGCGAGATATCATACTCGCATTCCTGAAACGAAGACGAGGCTCCTTATTTTTCATAATAAAGATTTATAAAAAGTGATTACTGCACGACAAAATTTAAAATGTGAAGAGTAGGTTAAATAATTCAAACAATATTTCGGGGCTAAAGAAAGAAGAACGAAGCATACGATCTTGGCAGATAAAAAAACCCCTCCAAGCTTTTATCTTTCGGTTTATATTTGAAAGGAAATAATTGAATAGGAAATGCTATTTTTGAAATCCGTAGCTCATGTTTAACCAGCAAGGTTTAATAAAGCCAAGACTATCGTTTTTCAGGCATTATTGTTTCTGTGTTAAAATGCGATCCCAGCAGAGCTAAATACCCTTTGTGTTGCTTTATAACGGCGCGTTAATATAACTAAACTACAACTACAGCTAAGCAGAGCTAAAAACTTTTGTAAGTTAATCCACAGCGCTTTATATCAGGAAGGAGATATTTAAAATATTACTGGAACTTCTGTTTTCGAAATGGGCAGATAATGTTTAATTAGCTCAAATAAATAAACATCCGCTATCCTATTTCGTACAGAATAAGGGATGTCTAATGAATTATCTTTCAAATGTTATTAGCACTTAGAATGAAAATATTTTATCTAGGTTTGTTGAAAGGGTTTTTTAGGAATGAGTTGAGAATTTTTCTGTAAAAGTTGATGCAATTGAAAAGAACGAAATAAGCATGCATTTGAAATTATTTAATGAAGAAATCGTATGAAATAGCTTCCTTCTCATAATTATTTGAAAGCAATTCTTGGCTCTTGTGACTTTTTTTTATATATCTTTGGTTAATTATAGGTTATTTTGAACAAAGGCGTCACGTCTTCTTAATTGATTTCTATTTAATTAAAATGAGCATATCATCCCCGAATCATTCTTTTAACTTGATCGAATGTTTAATAACGGAGGAGAATCTGTACATGTATGTTGGTATACAGGTTACATCATTTGACCAAGAACTGTCACATTTTCCCCCAAATATACTTTAGAGGAAAAAATTGTACATTTAAGAGAGATTTTTTTAAATTTTAATTATTTTCAGTCAAACGAAATTTTGGCGTTTTTGACGCAAAAATTTCTAATAACATTTCTAATAATACAAAATTGATTTTCATTAATTTTTTGAAATCATCTTTTTAATAATATCACTTTAATTACCATGCAATTTTTCTGTTTTGATAATTTTAAAAAAATATTTTTCCACATTATTTTCAGTGGATTTTTACTATTGCAACGAGATTAAAAGTGTTTCCTTTGTTTCGCCAGATGTTAAAACGAGTGATTTTCTTTAACTGTTTAAGACAAAAAAAAAGATTCTAGGGATTATCCCCAAAGTTTTAAAATTCTGCAATAAAGATTGCAAAAAAATATCGTGCATTTTGAAATATATCACCGAGACATTTTGAATGGCAGTGTGATATTATGGAATTTGACTCCATTAGGAATGTTCATATGAACGATAAACGGAATCTATATAAAGCTATTCAAATAACAGGATTTTAAAGTCAATCACAATTTTATGACTTTAATGTCTACTTTTCCTACCTAACAAATTTTATTGAAACATTTTATTTATATTTTTGGTTGATCCACTAATCATCTAAATGAGATTTTTTAAAAAAATTATAAATAATTTTTATGTTGAATTGTAATTAAATTGTGTTGGTAATAATTTATGAGCAAGTCTATTATCAAAATTGTAGCATCTTTGAAGATTAGAGTGTAAGAAGAAAAAAAGATATTGAACTATAAACATTCTATTTGCAATTAAGAACAATTAAGAAAAAATCTCTGTAAGTGATCATCACCGAAAAGCGGGTAAAAAGTCTATAAGATCATTCAATATTCTTTTTGGAAGCCAGGCTGTTCTTTTTGCTTTATCACCAGAATCTTCACATAAGATGTTAGTTTAGAATTTAAAAAACTGTTAAATTAAAATAGGAATGTTCTGTTTTTTTTAACGTTTAGAAGTCCTTATTTTTTCAATAAAATTTCATTTCATTCTTGCCACAAAAATATAGTTTGTACAGAGGAAATTGTATAAACTATGTGCATATATATATTTATAATGAGATTCTCAATGCTTAACCAATGTCAGTACCAATCGAGATGAAATTAAAGACTTGGCAGTTAATATTTACTTTTTCGAAGCATTCATTCAAGTATGGATATTGGAATGTTGCAATCATTGTTGTTATGCTCCAGTTGTTTCGAAAACCTTTCAAAGAAAGTTTTTCCCTAACAAGAGAATTTCAGAGTTTCTGACGACATTTTATTATAATTTTATTGCGCTTATTTAATTATACTTTAATTCTAATTCAATTTAATATTTTTATTTGATTATTCTTGAAAGTTTTATTTTGTATACCGTTTATTTAATTTCATTTGTTCCAGTTTTTAATATAACATTAGATTTTCTAATATTTAGTTTTAGCTTGAAAATATTATTTAATTATTCTGATTTTTTTGTGATATAATGGATTTTCCTGCATATTTTTGAAGTACTCATATTATCTTACCGGTTTATTCAATCACCTAACATATATGTAAATGTTTTATGACGTGTAAGATGTATTTTTAAAATTTATCTATTGAAGCCAACGAAGGTTAAATAAAGGTAGCATTCATAATCTACAAATCTAGCTAAATAAATAAATATATATATGAAATATTTACAGTTTGGGCACTCTATATATTAAATTCACAATGACAATATTCGAAAATTCCATTAATTTGATACTTTGATTTTCTAAATAAAATATTGAGATTTTATTAAAAAAAGAGAGAAAAAAAATGTTGCTGTATAGGCCGTTTTCCTATTATACTTCTATTTAAAAATTAAACACAGTTCAGCCGGATTTAGCTCCCTTCCCCGCTGTAGTCTTTGCAGATATAGGGGGAGGGGCGGTGGATTAAGCTTCTTTTACTGCCTCTGCGATAAGTTGCTATCAATTTTAAAGCTATGTTTTCTATTCGACCTCGTTATATTTTATAAAAACTTTCATATTTATGTTCATTGATTTTAAATGTATATTACAAAATGCATTAAATGTTTCATGATTTTATTATATTCAGTAATCCTTGTTATGAACTATTTTGTTAAATTCATGAACAGCAAAAATTGTGAAGTTAATACGCTCGTATTTGGTAAAACAGATTTTGCTTTCATTTCTTTTCGGATCATGTTTAGAAAAGGGTAAATTTAAAATGTTAATGAAGAAAAACAATATTTTTTGATTCGTTGCAGATATATATTTTTTAGATTTACAATTTATACCTGGAATTCTCAACCAAAGTGCTCCTGATTAGTTTAGTGCTTAGAATTAATAAAAAATCTCGTAAAAAAGTTCACAAAAAAAAGAGAAGAGATCGCATTTTTAAAATGATTCCATTTCATTCCTATTCCAATGATTTTAACTAAAAGTATTTTAACAATGTTTGATGGTATTATTGCATTTCAAATCCGTTTATAAGCAGACACCTTCTTGAAATTTCTTATTCTGAAAACCATATACACTTGTAATTATTATATTTTTGTGATAATTATAATCGTATTTACGCATTTATATTTAAATAATTTTTTAAAATAAGGAATATAAATGCTGATTTTCTAAAAGAAAGAAAATTTTCATTTAATATATTTTTATCTTATGGAATCGAATAGTTTTTAGTAAAGATTGTTAGAAGATAATGATGAAAATAAAATACCAGTTTATTAAAAGCAAGCTTATTAGAAAATACAGTTCCTTTCATGAACTGATTTAAGTGTTCGGTAAATGTATACAAATAAATTTCATCACTTTACTTTCTGTTAGATCAGGAATTTACCTCCCTCCCTCACCAAAGAAAATTAACATAAAAATAATGTTAAGCAATTAATAAATTTTAAATAGTTAATAAATATTTTTAAATAATTAAAAATAAGATTTTTTTACATTTTTAATTCAAGCCTTCGATATAAATGTTTTTTAATTAAACATTCATAATTTAATATGAATATTTAATGGGATGTAGCAAGGTGTTTTTCCCTTAAGAGATATTTGCAGTAAAATTTTTTCTATTTGGTGAATCAATTTTCTATAACAGTTTCCCTACTAGTAAGTTCTCTAATATATATTTTTTTCTTTTTAAATTTCAGTATGAAAAAAAAAAAAAGAAGTTGAAATCAGTTTAATTTTCAGTTATCACAATGAAAACAAGATAAAATATAATCACACATGAGCTTTATGTGTATTAAAATAAAAACTTACTTATCCCCCGTGTTTTCGTCGGTGGGTTTCCTTTGCTTAGAGATGCGGGAAAGCCACGTGATCTTCGCAGTCGAAAGCGTGCGGGAGGGGTCCCAGCCAATCCTGAAGAACGATTGTGGAAGAACTGAGGGCTCGCTGAGATCGTCTGCAGCCGACCACCCTCTCTGATCACAGGGGGGTAAGAGGGGGGCAGGATGGGTTAGGCTAATCATTTTCATGTTCGAGAATTCTTCACCCATCTCGAAATGTAACCAACGCCAGGAAGTCATCCATTTGTCGCCAAATTTGGCGACTGTTAAACTCTTCGAGCTAAAAAAAGATAAACGACTTAAAACTTTTTGCTTTTTTTATTAATTTTACGTATATTGTATTACGCATCTTTTTATGATACCTAAAAAGTTTTTAAAGATTAGATATTTTTTTATTAATTAAACAAAGAAAGAATAATGAATACATTTTGTGCCATTAAAATTTTTTATGTCAATTTATTTTAAACCATGCATTTTATTTCAACTACTTAATAATTTGCATTTTAATTTCTCATTGCAACACATGCTTGTTAATGAAAAGTTAATTATCCTAACTATTCATTTTGCATTTGATATTATTTAAATCGCTATGTGATGAATAATTCACTTATAATTATAACATATTTTTTTTATTTCAAAAAATAATAATGAACGAATTTCAAACGATTTGCTTATTTTAATTCGTAATCTCAGCATACATTCTCAAACATTCATAAATTATATTTATTATTTTTATTTTGGAAATTGTTTTTTGATTTAATTACTACTGTTGTTACTGGACCTTTAATAGATTCTTATATCAATTAAAAGAGATTTTTCAAGTTCTTTTTTCTATTGTTTATATTAGTTTATTTCTATTTAAAATGCTTTTTATGCATATTATTTTAATAAAGAATATTATCTTAAATAAAAGAAATCTTATTTGCATTAAACTTTATTTAATCTATAGCTAACGAGAGATTTTAATATAAATTATTTCCTTGCTATCATATCTACAATAGATGAATAATTTATAAAAAGAAATAGAATTTTGAAAACAATAAAGTATTTAAAAGAGAGAATACTGCAAATCTTTAGCTGAAAATAAATAAATCTTTAGATGAAAATCTTGGAAGAAATTACTCTAAATCATTTAAATATCAAAATATATTGGAGTACATTGATATCAATTGATGGAAAAAAATAGAGAAAGATGGAGAAAACAACTGCAGAAGCGTACGTATAATCAAAATTTAAATTAACTGTAAGTTACGTCAAAATGACTTCAAAAATTATTTGATACTGGAACTGAAAGTAACATTGAAAAGGAACTATACCATTGTATGTTATATTTAGGAACAATCTCAAAAAGATACTCTTTATGAAAAAATAAGATGGATGAGAATCTATATAAATGGTATAGATGGAATCTATACAAAAACATAGCCAAAAAGTACTACAAGCTTTTGTAAATTATTGTATCTGGAAATGTTTTTTTTTTGTAATGTTTGTTTGGTTTGTTGCTTAGATGTAGAATATGATGGTAATAATGCAGACACTGTTACACATTTTTGTTCAGTTCATGAATTAGCATGCTTTTATAATCGATTTATGGAATAATTTTTTTTCATTCTCAGAGATTCAAGAAAAGTTTAGTAAAATTAAAATATATTTAAATACAATTAACCCCCTATTTCCAGTAAAAAGTGTATGCTAATAAATCAAATAAGTATTATTGTTCTCTTTTATTGAAAATTATATCGTATCAGTAAACAAAAAGAATTCTAAGAAATAAAGAAAACCAGTTTGGAAATCGTCAAGCTAAAGTTTAACAAAGGACAAGTGAAATAAATAAATAATGTGAGATGTTGCATTATAATAAATATTGACAAAATCGTAACTATTTCCTTTAAAAAGATAATTGAGAAGATCTTTCTTCCCAGTCCAAAGTCAAGAAAAGTGACTTATATTTCAATTGTTTTTTCTTTTAATGAAAAAGTTATTACGTAACTCAGTATATATCAATACGAATAAAAAGGAAACTGTTTGAATTTTAAAATTCTATGAAAATGTTCAAAATTTTAATAATATTTCTACAGATTTTCCATATATTTTTAGTAGGCTTAGTACCAGTCTTCATAAATCAATTCGAAATATTTTTTCGTTTATTTTTTCCGGATATCCTGGGCAGCTGATATATCTATAAAGTGTTTATTGAAATGTTTATATCTGTTGCTAAAGTGAAGCAGATCAAGGTAATTTTGCAAAACTCGGAAGAAGAGCAATTATTTTTTTCAGGATATAGCAATAAAAAATGTAAGATCTCTGCCTCTTCTTCCCATATACATCAAAAGAATATGAGCTGATATAGGGGGCAATATGGCTGGAACGCCCAACCCTCGAAACGCATCTCCTTTATCTTGCAGCTCATGGAACCTTTTAAGAAGATACCGCTCGCAGTTGAGGTGTGGCGATAGAAATCCTCTTGTTGCTAAGTACAATAAGTAGAGAGGAAAGTAAGCATGTGAATCCAGAAAAAAAATGGAATATGGTTAAAGAAGTAACGACAAGACAGTAGAGCTCCTGTTATTCAAATCACCGTTATCCATATAATAAATTATCCAATCACTTTAAGGAATAATAATAATAAAAAAATTCCTCAAGTAAAATTTTTCCGAGAAAAAAAAGAGTACAGAAAGTGAAATAGCTGATTCTTGAGGTCATAGTCATCAGCGGCATTTTAATATCATATGTAAGTACACAAAATACTTGCTGTATTGTTTTTGTATTTATTAATTTAGTAATACACAAAAAGGATTGGTCTTTTTTGTCGGCTGCCCAATCATTAACTGTCCAGTTTCCTTCCATTTAATTAGGACAATTGAAGTTGTATTGTGTAAGCAAATGCACGAGAGACAAACCAGGTTCGCTTGTATTACATTAATGGTAAAAATATTTATAGTTGAGGGTTTTTTTTAATTCAATTGATGGTTTAAAAAATTCTTTTTTAGAATTCTCAGCCTCCTAAGTTATGGATTGTGGTTTTTAATCAAGATGAATTTTTTCAATTCCTACTATTAGCTCACACTCTCTTTATATATATATATATATATATATATATATATATATATATATAATCGAATTTTCAATTATTAATAAAACTTTTTTTCCATCCAATCAAGTTCAAGTAAATTTTTACATTTTTTAAAAATTGTAGTGGATGACATTTGATGTTGATACTGCTTTTTAAAATATTAATTCGTTAATTTTTTATTAATTAATTAAGCACTAATTTTTTCGCCAAAAATCTTCTTTTCCCCGTCGCCAAATAAGTAGAAAATTCAGTGTACTTTTTACCCACAATAATGAGGCCTAGGCATAACATGTTTTTGACTGATTATTTTCAACGATTCTGATTATTTTCATAATGTTTGATGTATTTAAAATTAAAAATTATTATGAATCGATTTTTCCTATTCATATTTAAGTACTTTCGAATTAAAATAATACAGAGTAAAGAAAATTAGAAATTTCTAATCTGCATTGCGTTACCCCAAGTGGTGTAGAAAAATCACACCTTTTGCGTTGCACCAATTGGTTTTGAATCCTCAATCGGCGTTGAAAATTCACTGCTAGTATAATTAGAATAATTTTGATCAATTATTTATAGTAATTGAAATTGTCAGGCCGGGATTGTCTGGTTGGTATGGTTTTGGATTCGTATCCCTTAGGCTGCGAGTCGAACCCGTCAGCAGAAGACTCTCCATGTATGCGTTTGAGACTACCATCAACTTCATAAATTATAAACGAAAAAAAAATAATTAGAAAACAAATAAATAGTAACCAACAAAAATAATAGTCCAACATCATATAAAGAAAGGGGAAAGGAAAATTGAGGCAATTCACCTTCTATTTTGCAGCCTAATATTGTAATTCTGTCATATTGATATTAATTGTAATTAAATAAAAAGTAACCCAATTTTTTTCTTTGTTAACCAATGCAGGAATTGATTAAATTTTTTTTATATTACTTGTTAAAGATTTTTTGATGATATTTTTACAACACAGTTGTGACCATTTATTTAGTCTAAAGTGTGATTTCTTAGTTTTCGTCCGAGAAAATATTTAGATGACTATATTAATATATTGTATCAAATTATTTGAGTAAATATTGAAAGAGTTCGTTTATTTCTAATTTATGATTTTAGTTTCAAAACGTACTAAAATGAATTGAATTGTACAAATTCTTATTGAAAAATCAGTTACTTATATAATTCATTTAAAAGTTTTTCTTATACAAAAAAGTTATATTCTCCTTATTTTAATTTATTATCATCGTGTGTCTGAAGATATAATTGAAGTTTGGATTGATATATTTGAATAAAATGAGAAAAAAGAGGGTATCCAGAAAATATACGTCTATAGCAAGAGTAAAAATAAATTTCTAAATTTTTATATTTATTATAACAAAATATATTGGGGGATATTTTTCTAGAAATGACGACTTTCGAGGAAATTTTCATTGGGTTTTCAATATTGCTTATGGCAGATTCATTATTTATTTAGCTTACTGGTGGAATAAACGCTATTAAGCGATGAAAAGTAAATACATTTCGAAAAATTCCTTATAGCAATAATTACCAAATTTTTTTTCACTGAAAGTAATATTCCTTTCTGGAAAATGAGCTGGCTATGAGTGACCACTATAGACTTATTTGAGTGTAATGAGAAGCTGAATAGGCTTAGAAAGTATCTTATGAACCTTTTAGAAATAAGGTAACTAGAAAATAAATAAGTGAATGAGTTATTCGCATTCCCTGCAACTGAAAACCAAATTGAAAGTCTTACATCGGCTGTCTAATTAAAAGACATGGAAACGGGGCCACACAAAGAAGCTTAGTGTTGAGAAAACTTTTCGTATTTTAAGGCAAAAAAGGAAATAAGAAAACACATTCTAGGAGATCCAGCGCAATGTAAACGAATAATCTGCCGTGAGAGATATTAATGTCATTCAGACGATACTTCTGTCTTTCAGAAATCTCATTTGTTGAGAGATTAGAATGCACGTTTGTTTTCTAATAGAATTCGTCTTTGAAATTCAACTCATACACATTAAATGGATGCACCATCAAAATTCAGTTTTATTATAATTGCTTTTAAAATATTTCTCAGAAAAGATAAATGAATTGAAAATTTTTAATTAAGTAAAAATTTTATTATTTTCTCTCCTTCCTGTGTGTCTACTTAAAAGCTTTCTTAATAAATTTCTGAATTTTTATTTTTAAGGGATTTTATGAAAAAAGACATTTTTTTTCCTGTGCAATATTAGAAAGCATTTTGAATTCGAAGCGTATCATAATAATAAATTAAGAAGAAAAAAATTAATGATTAAATATGCAGGAAGAATTAATATACAAAAGTAAAACGTAAATGTGTTTTCGATTATACTCAGTGTTTCTTTAAAAGCTCATTAAAACGATTTAACTTTGAATTATTTAAGACTTTTACTATCGAAATGATTAATCCAACACTTTTCCTTTGCAATCATATAGATCTGAATTCTGCCAATAACTTTTGTGGACTTATATAAATAATCGATATTTTGTTACTATTTCTAAGGAATTTAAACACTTTGGTGGAATTGTATAACATTTAATATAGTTTTTAAGCTGGAATTTTAATAAACTGCCGTATTATATTTATACAAATTAGTTAAATATTTTAATTCCGAGAATTAATTAATTGACGTTTAATGCCAAAAATTGAATTTTCCTTTAGTTAATAACAGCTAGTCTCGTTATGCTTGCTTAAAAAGTTTTTTTATATACTAGGAACAGTCTATTTAACTGTATTTTTGAACCCTTTACTACTGAATTATGTTGCCATCAATTCTCCAACTTCTTTTTTGTACAAGTAGTTAAGTTTCCTTGCAGAATAATTCCAGAAAACCCGAGAAAATTTTTTAATTAATAGGGATATCTTAATTAATTTAATTATTAATTATTTTTCATTTCTACTTTCAGCCTATATCATCTTCTTGCTATTTGGGTTACATTTTCCTTGTTTTTTAAATTACCATCGCCAAAAATTGTCATATTACAAAAATATAATCCAGATTTAAAAGGTACTAAAAGTACCGTAAGAAGTTAAAGGATTAAATATAACTTCAAATGTCAAGTTTCAAGTGAGGATTATTCATATATTAAAGAACGTATGAAGATTTTACATAATTTCCGTTGTATATTTTTTTCACAATTTTTCGGATTTTTTTTTCTTGCGCATATTTTGTCGTTGAAAATACTTAAATCTTTATAAAAAATGATTTTCTTAAAGTTAAATTCGATCTTCGTTTTTTGGTCCAAAACCCAAAACAAGTTCAAAGGACTTATTTTTATTTCTTTGAGTTTCTATTATTTCACTCCCGTTTTAAATGAATGCACAGATGTGAATATTCTATAAACATAAATGCTTCAGTTATTATTATTTTTTTTAGATCTTGAATGTTCCTGCTTAGCATTTTTTTAAAATCGTTGTATGGTTTTATTATATATGCAATGATTGGTGGAAATTTAGAATATGGCTTTTCTGTTAAGATTATTTTGACTGGTATTGATCATCTTTTTTCTGATTACATTGTTGCTTACCTTTATAACATTTAATAATGCTGTATTTTTACAAAAACTCTTTGCAACTTATGATTGAAATTCTATTGGAAATAATGCAGAAACAATTTAAACATTCATTGAAAACCTTGTTGCTTTATAATCATAAATCTTTGATATTGCGCTAAGTTAAAACAGATGGTTAGTCGGTGAATTAAATGCACAGAAAGTGCTCTTACGATTGAACATAACCTATCATTGCATCTATTTATGTTGAAGAACACAAAGGACTTAAAAATTCTATTATTTTCTGAAACTGCTTCCATTAAGCATCGGATATTCTTTAAATCGTTCTTTTTCCATACGCAAAATGTAACTTTACAATTCCGAAACACAAAGCGAATAGACTTTTTTTTTTTAAAGAAACGAAACAAATTCCTATTAAGAAAGTTAATCTACTGAAAGAACAAAAAAGACTTGAGCATAAGAAAAGTTTCGATTTTTCAGTTGTCGTTCGTCGAACATTTTGGGTTTCTGAATCCGGCAACGAGCAGACGGAAGGGTCACGTGATTGATAACTAATAACCAGACGCCGTCTCCCGTGTTCTAATGGAATGACCGTTTGCTATTGACTGGCCGGGTGAATAATGTATTTACTGTGGTCGTCTCAAATTCTGTCATTTATCGTTGATTCCGTTGAATCCGGAGTTTCCGAGTCAGATGGAGATGAACGAACGATTTTGGAAACTTCGTTTTGCTAATTCCGCAAGCTCTGCGGATTCGTCGGTGCTGCATTTCCTTCACGTGTTCGATCTAGTAATCTTTCCGAACAAGTTTGTTTCTCTGTTTTTCGTTCCAGTATTTAGAATCTGTGGAATTATTCCACGATATATATCCTCTAAAATGCAGTATGAACAGCCATTTAATGCTGATATTAACATTGATTTCTATGCGTGTGGTGAACATTTAAATTGGGCTTGCGGACAGAATATTATTTTAGTACTTTGCCTTGCTTCAAGTTTCTGGATTATTATATTAAGTATCATTAATTTTTCTGAAACCAAATGCAAAGATTTTTTTTTTAATTTAAAGAGGTAAATCATAAAAAGTCGAAGAATTCAAAGAAACTTTGTAATGAAACCCATGTCAAGTGTTGAAACCGATTTGACTTATTTTAATAAATATAAGTGTGTCACAATAATCTTTAATCTTTTGCAATCACTTTCCTATATTTTATTTCCAGCTATAGCATTATATTTAAATGAAAAATCGTAATTAAAATAATAATAAAATGACTGTATAGATGCATACAGAAAGAAATTTAACTTATTTTAGGTACACTTTAAAAAATATTTTGTCACTTTTATTTGTAACCTAAGAAATCGTTTTATATTAATTGCATATTAATTTCATAAAAAATATTTTGGATTTTTTTAAATCCTTAAATAAATGATTGTTCATTACGAATTTCATTAAAATATAAAATAGATTTTCAAATATTAAAACTAACATCAAGAGATAAAATTGTTTAAGGGATATTCTCATTTTTAGTTCGAAACATATATAACATAAAGTTTTAGATTTATTCTTTTGTCTATATTATTTTTAAAAAAGGTTTTAGTTATATAACACTGATAACGTACATATGAGGAAAAAGATTTTTAATATATTTGCATTGCACATGCATATAAATGTAATAGTAAAATGATTAAAAGTAATGCTGTAAAATATAATTCAAATTCAATCTAAAATTAAAGAAAATTTTTAGTAATAAAATTAATATAAGATTCTAATATTTTAAATAAAAAGAGTTGCACTCCAATCAACTATGCCAGGCCGAAGTATGAAAATTTGGCTATCACAATTTTATAATAGCGGCAAAATTTAGATCACTTCATAGACTGTTTCAAATAAGTCAATAAAATCCCAAGGTTTCTCAAGACTGATTAGCTTACATTGCGAAAATTTCGATTGTTTTAAGATTTTAATATTTAAATTTTTCTATTGGTCATATTTGATTGCAAGAATATGGAAACGTTTATTCATTTAATTACCAGTTGGAGTGTTAAAAATATATCTGCAGAATATGATTCCTTAGGATCAAAAGACTGTCTAGAATTTAAACTTCGTAATTTTTTGAAATATATTTATAAACTGAAAAAATAAATTATTATTATTGACAGTATTTATACCTTTTAAAAAATAAAACATTGAATTCTTCAAATTTTTGTTGAATACTTCTTTGAGTCATTATAAATAATGCAAATTATTTTGTAGTGTACCATTGCTAACGACACTGCTTTCAATTCTCATATTTTTTTAAAATACATTTATTAAATTGGATTCTTTAAAAAAGGTTTTTATATTAAACGAGTTCCCTCATTTCAAATTAAATTTAAAACTGAATTTTAAGGGTGCTAATAGAAAATTAGAGAGAGACGCATAGTACAAGGAACAGAGCGGCTTTAGGTCTAAGCAATAGTATAAGTGAATGATTTGAGTATCAAAATTTGAAGTTTAAAAATGTTTTGATGAAAAGCTACATATGATGAAAAGTTACATAATATATTGGTTGAACTTTTTATCCAACATAAATACTGGCGAACAGACTGGTCGCCAAAGGTGGCTAGTATAAAATAATTGTCGTATTTTAAATGCATCTGCACTCAAATTGGATTATATTATTATTCTTCCTAATTAAAAAAAGTTTCAAAATAATATTCATTCAATTCCAACAACAAAACTGAATCTGCATAAATAATGCATGAATCACGAAAAAGTTCATTTAAAAGGCGATAGCGATTTAAAAGAAAAAAATTTCCAATATTGTGTGGAAGGAAATAACTAAAGTTCCTGTAAATCCAAAGAAGGAAGGAGGATTTTCCATTGAGACACCAGAAGTGAATGAGTTTAAATTTTTTTCTTACTCAAAATATTTTGTCGAACATTGGGATTTTTACCTATTTGTCTGTGTTCTCCATTATTTGGACAAATATATTAAAATTTTTTGGGGTTTTCTTTTATTTCAGCATAAATGTGTAAGAAAATAAACATTAAGCGGATATATTTTTTTAATGAAAATCAAGTTTTATTTTTTTGAATTGCATCAAAAACATCATTTTTTTTTCATTTTATGGAAAAACTGTGATTCTTCTTTTAATGTTTAAATTGGGACACTCTCATTCTGAATATCATCACCATAGTGAATACAGCCATTTAATTAAACTTATTTTAAAAAGTTAAATTTATATTCTTTCCGTTGATATTTTAATTCACACCATATTGCAGCACATGTCGAATCCTATATTAACAAAGCCAAAAAAAGATAAATTAAAATTTTCTTACTATAAAAAAATTAAATCCCGATGATAGTTTAAAAGAAATTCTTAATTCTATTTTGCAATGGCTGATTGATGAATTAATTCTTAAATATATCTTTAAAAGCCTATTAAAGCGACGAATAGCTAATTGATTCTAGAAATGAAATCTTTTTATTAAAAACCGAAATTCGTTAAGCTAATATCTAAAAATTAAATAATCACTTAAGAAATAAGAAAAAATGTTTCATTTATTGTCTTTGATCATGCACAACTCCTATTCTTCCAAAAAATATTCACGAAATTCATTGTGATATTTCCCCAAGCTGATGAATTTTGGATAGATGCATCGATTAACATGATGATCACTCTATGGATAAAAAGATAAAATCTCGAACTGTTCCTTGATCCTAAAAGAAGTATTCTTAGGCTCATTTATTTAAGCTGAAATCTTCTTTTGAATTCAAAAAGATGAATGACAAGTAGGAACATTGCTAAAGAGTCAGCTATCACATTCACAGAAATTTTTTTAAAGAATCTGATTCATACTTCTATGAAATGAGTTAATGGTCCAGAAACATGTTGTTCAAAAGCTCAACATTATAACAATCTAATAATATATACACACTCTGTTAGTTTTAAGATGTTAAACTTCAAATATAGAATTATTATCTCTTTACTTTTCACACAAAAAAAGGTGGCATATTTTTTTCAATACTGATTTTTTTTACAATAATAAAAAAAGGAAGATACATCACCCCTTTAAAAATGAAACACAACCATCATATCTTTTCATTTAATGAAAATTTTAACAAAATTTATTAAATGATTTTATAGAAACAATATAAATAAATATGATAATAGAAGCAATATAAAAGACTTGATTTTATAGAAGCAATATAAATATGGCATGATAGAAACAATATAAATTTATAAATGATTTTATAGAAGTAATATAAATTTATAAATAATGATTTTATAAAAGCAAAATTTTAAAAAATTTTGTAGCTTTCCTTTTGTAAATATTACATTGAGTTTACCATTTATTCCATTTTCCTTCATTTCTTTTTTATATTCTTTCCTCAAATTTTTTGTTCTCAGAATTTTATTATCAGAATATTGAAATTTTAGAAATCACAAGAACGATGATTTTAAAAGAGAATTGGTATTCAGATCAATTACAAATTCATTAATAAAAGACATTGATAATTGCAAGTTATAGGAAATTTAAAAAAATACTCATATCCACTACTATTTAGAAAGCAATTTTTTTCAGGGTAAGCTATTAAGATTTACCATCTATCTAAATATCAGATTTTTATGAATCTTCAATATATCTTCAATTGCATACTAGCATTTTTTTAGTTTCAATGTTAATGAATTAAATGAATAAAGAAAAATAATCTTTTGAAGAAGAATTTTTTATAATTTACTGATTACTTTGAAATAATCAAATAATTTGCCCATTTCATATATGCACAAAACAAACTTCGTTTGATATTAAAACGACGATTTTATTAATATTTTATATTCTTCTTGGCGAACACTTGCTTAGGTCTAATGACTTACGGCCTGTACAAGCAGTCCCCTAATCTAGTTAACAGAGAAGGATCGACCCTATGAGTAAGAGCGGTACTTGCGAGGCCTACTTTATCTGTGACTCCAATCGCACTAATACCGTTTGATGCAATTAGGACTGAAGAGCAACGAGTCTATGGCGGAAATTCCCAGGAAGTGGAATAGAATCCCCTCTCTGAGACAACATCTCGGAGGAAATGGATTCCTTTGCTCCTTAAAGGTTCACTTAACGGCTCATTTACTGTCATACTTGCGATTGAAAAGAAGAAAAACTTAAAGATTGATTCAGGTTTTTTTAAAGATTTACCTCATCTGTTTATTAACAACGAAGAACTATCGAAATTAGGCTGTTACAGAAAGAATAGAAACACCACTGTTCTGCGTCGTATAATTTTTAAAATGTAGCCAACTGGCATTACGTATTATAGCACTTATAATACGTAAGTGCTATAATACGTAATGGCATTATTACGTATTATAGCATGGCATAATACGTAATAATGCCATTGCTATAATACGTAACTTATGGCACTTACGTATTATACCGTCTTCGCCAACGATCGCCAACGGTTTAATAACTCATTGGCGACGAATTTAAATTTGGCGAATTGATCAACGGATTACACCATCATCGGATTGTCGTTATTGGAAGTTTAGCAACTCATTGGCGACGACTTCAAATTTGGCTATAAAATTGGACGGTATAATATGTTAGTACCTAAATTTTTTTCCAGAATGAGATTTTGTATTGAACACAAGTAGAAAATATTAGATTATATAAAATTTCCAATTGCCCTGATTAGCTTATATGAAACAAATTGTTGTTATTCTGCAATTAGAAATAAACTATTATTTTATGGGTTTCAAATTTCGCACTTAAAATTATCTTTAAGTGCTTGTAGATTGCCATCCAAAATCAAAACAACTGCAATCAATTACATAACAAGCAAAATTTGAATGCAATATTTTTGGAAATACTAAATCCCCCCCACCCTGTAATGCTTTTTGAAGACAAAAGCATTCCAAATTGTTGTTTTAGAGCTGCTTCCATATATATTGTGCACAGCTACATCTGAATGAGAAGACAGAAGATTTTTTCAGCTAGAAAAAATTATCACAGAAATTTCAAAGCAAATTTCTCAGCAAGGATAAGATGAAAAGGTAACTGATATCTAAGTCCCGACCTAGCCAGAGGCTACGCCGAAAACTTGATGGGGCCATACCCCTTGATGGGGACGAAGGAACAAACGACAATGATATTGGCCTCTTTTAGCAACATAGGTCCCTCTAGAGAAACCGCATATTGGTGCAAAAAAAATTATATTGCATATTAAATTATGAAACATTGCAAATGCATTAAATACATTAAATGTACGTCAACATTTTACAATAGAGAGAGGGGCAAAGATTTTCTTAATGGAAAATTTAATGACTGGAATTCTTAGATTTCTTTGTCTTTAAGAAGCAACCAATTTCTTGGCAATCTGAGTTTCGCCGAAGCGCCTAGACTTTGATCACTTGATTTATAATCTACGGTGCCACTCTGACAAAGTAAACATTTGTCAAAGAAACGATCTTGATGTAAAAGAAAATATATCAAAAGTAACACATAAAATGGGTGAATATTTCATGTTATGTTTCCATCACTTCTTTTTGTTTGAAGGAATATTGATGAAAAATAAAATTGTAAAAACAAGCGAAACCAGCGGTTATTGCAGCAAATGTTCAAACACTATATTGAATAATTAATTACATTTTAATTATTATTTCTCTGAAATTACTTTATAAAGATAGTAAAATAGAAAAGAAATGCAATTATCTAAAATAAATTTTAGATTTGTTTAGGTCTTTTCATTCTTTATTTTCTGAATTTGTTTCCTTATTAGTAATCTTTTTCTTATAATGTTAGATATTTATAAATCAATAGAATATTTTTGAGAAAACAATTTTTGTCTTCCATTTTCATAAGTAAAATTACTGATAATCGATACAAACATATGTGCGAAAGCGAAATATTTTTTAAAGTAATATTCTTCGATGTTTTTCCTTTGAATAAAATTCCACAAATGTAAGATTTAGGACAGCGATTTTTTCGACAGGTGCTTTGAATCAATTGAGCAGTAATTAAGCCATCACAGCTTTCTTCGCTTTTTAAACTTCATTGGTAGTTCGTGATTCCTCAAGTGGCGCTGAGCATCTTAGTTCGTGAATCTACGTGTGGGGTGACACCTAATTATAGCCAATTAAGGAACGAGGAGGTACTTCGTTTTCCGTCCGTTTAGGATAGCAGATCCTTGGAAAATTAGTTATTTGCAGGTGAAAGTTTTCAAGGAAATTGTGTTTGTAAAGCACCGTGTTGCAAACTTGTTACAAAATGTACCTTCAGAGAATTGAAAAACTGTAAGATAACTTTTAAATGATTTTGTTTCGAAGAAAGTCTCAAAATGGGATGCCTTAGATTATTTGATTATGGGTAATGATATCTTATACAGAATTAACGAAAACTAATCAGAACATTTTATAACAGTTAAAACAATGAAAGGAAAAAGAAAATATATAATTTAAACAAAAACCTGCTTTAATTAGGATTTTAAATGGAGAATTTTATTTTCACCGAATGTAGGAAATTAAAAAAATTACAGAACTTCTCAGCTTTGAAAACAGTATTGTAAGAAAACGAAATACAATGTATACCTTGAGAATGAAAAATCACCAATACTCTTTAAATATTATTCATTTGGAATATTTATACCTTTAAGGTTATTCATAAAATTATAAAAAGTCTTCAAAATTTAATTAAAATACCTGTATCAACACCTCAAGCCTTTGCGATTTTTACATTAACACCCAAATTTTTCATAAGAACACAGCCGTTCATTTCTTTAAAATCTAGTTTCGTTCGTTTAAATCTAGATTTTTCAACTCATACTATTAATTCACTCTCTCCGTATATATATCTTGTTAGAATTTTCCGCTGTTAATAAAATGCTTTTTATTCATACACTCAAGTTCAAATACATTTTTTAAAAACGTAGTGGATGACACTTGATGTTAATAAAGCTTTTTTCAAATAGTAATTCATTAATTTGGTTAATTTTTATTAATTAATTAAAAATTGACTTTTCCACCATAAATCTTCATAGACCTATTTATATGGCTTATAAGATCTATTTGTAAGACCTATTTATATGACTGCAGGACTAAGCCATATAAATAGCCATAAATATATAAGCCATATAATAAATAATAATAAATTTTTCAAAAAATAAATAGAGAAAAAAATCCTGAAGTCATATAAATAGGTCTTACAAATAGATCTTATACGTCATATAAATAGGTCTTATTGTGACTGGCTATTGCGTTCATTAACTATCAAATTTTCGCATTGGAGAAAAACAGTCACAAAAGTTTATAGAATCTTCAAACTGTTTTTTAAAGGCTAAGAATCTTTTCCATTATTTTTTTTTTTAATTTTGAAACTTTTAGGGTAAGGGAATCCATGTTGTGGTGTTTTTTTACGCATTAAAAAAACTTTCTATTTAAATATTTTCTCTATTTATTTTTTGAAAAGTTTAGTTCTAAGCCTCATTTATATTTCGTACGAAAGATTTCGTTAAGAACGTACTAAACCTGTTCACATTTTAAGTGGTGGATTGGTGGGTGGAAACTGAAATTCCTTGTGTACCCCCCGGCTATCATCTCCCACCAACAAAACTAAGAGTTGTTAAATCGTTCTTTCTCTCACCCATTCCTCCCTCTCCGATGGCATTTATTAAACGGATTTCCTTTCTTTCTGATTCCCGCAAAAACTCCGAGCACGATTATGTCTCCCCGAGATATGCCTTCCTTCTTCAGCACTCCGGCGAAGATGCCGCTGCCACCCGAAGACTGGGAAATAAAAGTTTACGAGTTGCTGCCGTGGCTCTGCTGGCGGCATTAAAAGGGAAACAAAACCAATTTCCGGCACATGCGGTCATCGCTTCCTGCTATCGGGCCGGACACCAAAACTCCCGGCTTTTCTGGAGGAAGCAGCTGACGAGGTTTCCTCCAATGATCCCTTCTTCGGGGCTTCTATCAACCCCGGGCACAGACAGACGAGGCCGTGCTTATACAGGCACAAGGTGGAATGCGAATATTATGGGGGAGATAATTGCTGGCAAATGGCGTGCTTAGACATTTTTAACGAGAGTGTGATGAAGGTTCCGAATTTTATAGTGAGATAAGATCCGATGAATAACGCGAGCGATATATTAATTTTTAATTAATTCGATACGGTATTGCATATTCATTAAACTTGAATTACTGGAATAAGAATATAGAGAAAGTATTATGGTCGACAAAAAATTTAAATCTTGATTTTTTTAATTCCTACTATTAATTCACACTCTTTGTATATATATCCTGTTCGAATTTTCCACTGTTAATAAAATACTTTTTATTCATTCCATTCAAGTTCAAATATATTTTTTGAAAAACGTAGTGGATGACACTCGATGTTAATGCAGTTTTTTTCAAATATTAACTCATTAATTTGGTTAATTTTGTATTAATTAATTAAAAACTGATTTTGACACCATAAATCTTCATTTCTCCGCCGCCAAAAGAGTAAGACTAGTTTTTTTTCCAACGTTAAAGAGGTTAGGTTTAACATGTTTTAACCGGTTATTTCAAACTATTCTGTTTATTTTTTTAGTGTTTGATGTATTTAAAATGAAGCATTGTTAATTAACTGATCTTTCGAATTAATTTTGAAATACTTTTGAAATAAAATAAAACAGAATATAGGAAATTAAAAATTTGTAATCTGTATTGCGTTACCCCAACTGACATAGAAAATTCACTCATTTGCGTTTCCCCACTTGGCTTTGAAAATTAACGCATGCTCAGTGTGTTCTGACAGTCGACACCTTTATTTTTAATGGGTACAGACTTGATTTTGTTTTGGCCAGACATATTTTTTAGATAAATTATTTATATTAATTTTAATTATTTAATAAAAAAGTTACTAAAATAAAAAATTTCTTTGATGACCTAAGTAGGAATTGACTTAATTTTTTTATATTACTTGTTATAAATTAATTTTGAAAAAAAAAGATAAATGATTTATATGGTTAACACATTCATCAGTTTATATTTTCTTGCCAATTTATAAACAATTTACACCTTTCTGAATAATAATAAAAAGGAAAGCAAGAATCCTTTTGATGTCTTGATTGAGGACAGTAAAAATTCGAAACGTAAGAAGATAGGCGAAGATATTTGGTACGCTGCATTTTTATCAAAGTTTTATATTCTTTTGGGGGGGGGAGGAAATCGAACGTTTAGAAATTTCCAAATTAAGTAGCTTGAAAAAAAAAACAATTTTAAGAGAAAACTTGGATTATCCATCTGTCCATTATTTAAACTGAAAATACGCATCGAGATCGGTAAAAGCAAGCAAGCATCATCGATACGTATTTAATCAGGCACATAATTCTCTAATTATAGAACTATAATCAATGTGAAATTTTACCCTTTATTGATAAAAAAAGTTAAAATCATATTTGAATCTTTCCCCAATATTAAAAGGTAAAATAATAAAACTCACCATATTCCATAAATAAATGAGAATAGGGAAAAGAAAACATTCGCAATGATTTTTCCAGTATCGCCGTCTAATTATGATTTTATTTAGAAATATAGAGCGAAATGTAGATTAATCTATATTCAAAATACCAATAATAGGATTATAGAATTTCACAGTAACTATTATTTTATATTATTAGTCTTGATACATTAGTAAATACTTTAAATAAAGATATGATTTTTCCATTTCACACAAATGTAGTTTACTTGTTCATAGACAGCATCATTCAATAAAAATCGATGCTTAGAACAAATATTGTACTATTTAGTGGAAAGCTTTTAAATGCTTCTCACGATTCTATTCATCAAAACTTTTGGCGAAAGAGGAACAACGTTTAAAAAGGAAGTATCCATTGACAGCGCTTTAAATAAGCATGCAAAATTGAAAACTGTTTATTTTATTTTTGCATTGTAGCTTTAGCTCATTATAAAAAACTCAAATCCTCGCATTTTGTATTCGTATAATGATATCCTTTGTTTCATCAATAAATTATTAATCAAAAGGAAATTTTTTTCAATTCTTACAAAAAAATGAATGAAATGAAATTAAAAGCGACTACTATTTTGATCGTGAAGAATTTTTAAACAATTGCTTTCTTTGTAGAAATTTTTTTAAAAAAATACATTCTCTTTGAATCATTTGCACTTTTTTCTTGCTTAAAACTTTTAACTTGCTTGCATTACTTTTTTACTTTTTCCTACTTGCCATGCAGATCAATTTTATTCAAAATGTTAGCACATACATAATGCCATCATGAAAAAATTAAGAATTTCATTAAATTAATACTTATATTAATGTTAATAAGCATTTAAATATATTCGAAAAAATATTGTGAAAACGATTTTTTGAATTTTATTAGAAGTTTAGTGTTTTAAACAAGAAATATACGGTCTAGGAAATTCGTCACACTGTTAATGCATCAATGAATAAACTCCGTTTAAAATTCTAAAATTGCAATTTTTTCGTCATTTTTATGATTTTTTTTAACATTTTCTTAAAAAAACGATTTTCGATTTTAAATTCTAAATTATTTGGCATTTTTTGAAACATGTAGTGTTTTTTACAGGTTATATCTGAAGAGAAGAAACATCCAACTCAAATTCTTCTCTAGATTAAAATATAGTTTAAAATATTTTATGTTTTTAGCAAATTTTACGGTTTTTTAAAACATTATAGCTTTAAAAAAACACATGCAATTCTGATAATTTTAAGTAAGAGTTATTAAAAAAAATATTAGAACATTAATAAAATAACTACAAAAAATTATTTTTAATAAATTTTCTGTATTTTCAAATCATTGAATTATTTCCAATAAGAATTTTCCCATTTTTGTAATAAAAAATGCTTTAGCAATTATTGAAATATTGTGCAAGAATAAAAGCCATGATTCTCTGAAAAGAATGGGGTAATTCCTATAAACTTCAATATACAATTCATTTATAATTTTTCAAAAAAAATTACTAAATTTAAATTTAGGGGAAAAGGCTGTTATCTATGAATATAATAAAACATTTATCTATATGAAATTAATAAAATTTATAGTTTTGCAATAATGTAATGTTCTAGAAAATTAAGCGATTTTACTTTTGTTAAGTGTAATAAAGTTTCAGTACTGAGATTTTCACAAATGTATTTTTTCTATTTTTAAATGAAAAAAAGTAAGCCAACCAATAAATAAATACTATATATATATATTTTCAAAATCCTTAAAATCAATTTTTTCAACTAGCGAAATGAAACGAGATTAAGCCGATAATGTGACCCGTTAAGAAACACCGAAGAGAAAGGTATCTTTCTTTCGGATCTTACCTGTGTACAGCTCATAAACAAAGTCATAATTCAGTATTTTCAGTTCGCTTCTAATTAAACGTCTGCAGCGCGGGATCCAGCGGTGGGGGATCAACAGAATGTCATTCACGAGCACTGCAGCGAGACAGGGAGATATGTAATCCCTCCAGGAGCAGCCAGTGGTAATTATTTTGTCGGACAGGCCGACCACATTTCGATGTGTCAGGTTTTTTGCGGAACAGTCAATTAGATCTGTCAGAAATATCCTTCTTGAGAGTGGACCTCTCCTTGTCTTTCGTAATCCACGCTCTACTCTCGTTTTAATGGGCACCGGGTTCACTGTTCTCATGGAGGTGATGGCCTTTTGTATCCACGGAGAAAAGGAGACCGTTACATTTCTCCCCTAAATTTAATAGTCATTTCTAGTTAATTTTAATGTTCTATAGCAAACATTGAACAAATGTCAAATAGTTTTGTAATTCTGTCAAAAATTTCATCTTGGTACTTCTGTCTGGTGGGCAAATAATTGCATCGAAACACTGGTTGTAATAAATCGCAAATTTACAAATGATGTCATGGATATATTTTTTTTCAAAACAGATAAGAATGATTTTAATGATACGTTAGAAGTTTTCTAGACTATATTTCAATTCATTAATAAACTAGAATGAATATACAAGAGGATCCAGAAGTCAATATACCATCTTAAACAGCTTTTTCATACATGAAAATACATGCTTACCATTGCAGGTGAGCATAGTTCAATTCATATACTACAGATGAGAACAATCGCAAATGTTCAGAATGTAAATAATTCTGTTTGAACTCATCACTTGGCAGCTCTTATTATCTAAAGCATGTTGCATCATATCTTGTGGAATAACATTAACCATTTGACATACGAATTAGTTTAACTTCCCAATTAGATGACACATCCTATCTTGAACATTTATTGTTACTTTCATTCCTGTAATAATGTAACGAGCTTCAACATATTGAATAGTTTCTAAGTGATTCTTGTATTTTAAATTGCTGAATACTTTCACTTAATTGCAATTAAGATTAAAAATTAAAAATTCAATAATTCGATGCGCATGTCAGAGACGTCATTGTATGTGAAGTGGTTAACATGCAATACAATGTTCCTCATAAATATGGGATTGTTTGTTTCCTACATTAAAAAGTTATTAATGATCTCATGGACATATTGACTTTTAGGACATTTTGTATTTTTATAAAAAAAATTCCACGAAGTGATTCGATACAAACTCTTTAAATTCAAGTGAATTGATAATTTTAGTTAAAGACTGAATCTTTTTAGACAGTTTTGATTTATCGGCACAATAGAGTAACGTTGCATATAGCATTGGATTTGTTGATTAATTATTCATAAAATAGAATTAAATACAATTTTGATGGAATATAATTACTTTTATTAAAATTTTTTATTACGAGTTTACTTCAAGATTTGGCTGCCTAGTCCGAACAAAGTGCCAACGTATCAAAATTTGATACTTAAACAATTTTTTTGGTTTAACTTCTTGTATTTGCCATTCAAAATATAATTTTCTACTAGATGGGGATAGGGGGGATGAAATTGAAACATAAAGCGCTGCTGAAAAAATAGAAAGTTACAATTAAAAAAAAGCTATTTATCTAAAAAAAATTTCATTAATTAAGTTAGTGGTATTAAGAGATTCTACATAATTATGTCAAACAAGCAATAAAACATCTAAAAAGACAGGAATAAATATGCAAAAAAAAAAGCCCTCACGTAAAATGAAAAAAAAAAAAATTTGATTGTTTTAAAATTTGAGTGTTTTTTATTCTATTCCGCTTATATATAGGAAACAAAGGGGGATATTTGATTAAAAAAAGAATTGAAATTTGGCATAAAAATAAATATTTGATAAAAATATTCCAGATTATTTTATATTTCATAGATATTACTATGACATTTTTTTTCCAGATATACCCTTAGAGGAAACATAAAACAGTTCTCTCAAATTAAAAAAAAAGTGAAAAATAATTTTTTTTATATTTATGCTTTTTTTTTAAGATTTAGCCCTTAATTATCTATAATATATCCTATTTCGACGACTTATCATATGGTTTTTTTTAATATCTATGAATTTTCTGTTAACATATTATATCACAAATAACAGCTTTTAATGTAAACACGAGAAAATGATATGAAAAATTTCCTACTCTCCCTTTATCTGATATCTGGAACAATGACCTACTTTGGATTGACAATTCAATAAGCGGAGACAATTAAATATCTGTAATGTATTTTTAGCATACGAGAATACGACTCGATAGGATTAAAATAAAATACAATACTTTTACTCAAATTGTAATTGGGGATTAATTAAGAATTAGTCGTAATATTTTACCTTAATCATTTAAATTGGCTGTTCAAATTAAAAATAAATAGTTAATATTGAAATTACTCAGCATGACTGCACATTTTCTGTCTTTTTGCTATTTTGAAAGATTAGTTTTAACAGACACAAGTGGCAAAACAGACTAGCACGTCATGCTAGTCTGTTTTTAAACTTTTTATTTGATTTATTTCAAACTTATAAAGATGAAATTTTGCATTCACTTTATGACCTCATATATGCTAAAATTTTAAAATTTTGTGCGCTTGTATGTACTAAATGACAATATAATATCTTATATTTTCAAAGCTTGATTATCAATTAATTAAATTTAGAATTTTTTATAGAATTAGATATATGGAAAAGAAATTTCATGAAATAAGGGTTTTTAAATTTAAGAAAATTTATAATATATGGATAAAGGAAAAGAAAATAATCAAATGAATTAAGCAATCGATATTTTAGTTCATTAATAAAATTGTTTTTTAAAAAAATGGTTTCGTTATGTTTGTTTGTAAAGTCTTGGATTAAATTTTATGGATAATGAAAAGTTCGCGAGAAATTTAAATAATGGTTTGATTATTATAAACATCCTCCATATAAAATCTGAAACACTTTTGATTTTTATGGAAAACAGAGCATTTTGTATGCAGTCTTGAGAAATAAATGGAATATTTTGTTAGCTATTGCATAGAATAGGCTGAAATTTTGCTTATATCAATTAATATTAACTAAATAATAATTTAAATTTAATGATTAAGCATTATTAAGTGTCAAAATGCCAAATAAAAAATTAAATGCCTTTTTTCAAAACTTTATAATTGATATTTTCTGTTACGTTTTTCTAATACAAAACATATTAAGGAGTGAAATTATGCACTTCTCTTTTGACTAATGCAATTTTTAAAATACAGAAGTAACGAAGGCTTAAAACAATTACAACATTCAATAAAAATGGAAAATATTAAAATAATAATAGTAATTTAACTATAAAGATATTTCATCACCGATGCTATCCCTCTAAGAAATGTGTTATCTATTTTGTGCTGGCATATTAATATTTACTAGTTCCTTAAATATCGAAATGTATGTGAAGACACAAATAGTATTTTATGTTCCATTTGAATTATGCGTATTTACATCTAATTAGAATTTATATTTTATTTCATAAGATCTTTAAAAACGCTTAAGATCATATGGAATTGTTTGAAAAAATTCTAACATTATAGAAAAATGCTGTGAAAATTTTTGGAACTTTAGTCTCTTTTATTTATCTATGTTATCCTCTTTCTTCTCACTAAAGCTGTTTTCTTTCGGAAGTTATATATTTTTCTCTTGGTTTATTAGTTAAAAATAATAATAAATATACATTTCGTTTTACAGTTATTATTTATTCAAAAGAACAAAGATATGCTTTGAATATTACTTTTACATTTTCATGGTTTTGCTAGCCTTTTTTCACTAGTTAGCTTAAATTGCTAAGTTACCTTAAGCCAGTTAATTTACTTTTCTAGCCAGTTTGTTCAATCGGCTTAAATTGCCAGGGTTTTTAAAAAAATCAGTTAGCCCGAGGGAAGATTTTTTGCCTTAATATCTCAATTTAATCTTGCCTTTCTTTCACTTGTTCTGAGTGCATCACCCAATTAAGGACGAAAAATTATTCACAATCTGAAATAAACACATTTGAGTAAGCATTTACAAATTTAAACGCCTGATTTAGTTGAGGATGAAGGATACAAATTTTATAACTTGTATATTAGCATTATCGTGGCATTTACAAATTATTCCTTTTTAATGATTACCTTAAAAAGTTTAGAATTATAAAATTATGCATTGTTATTATTTACAATCGAAAATTACAGTTTTTTTAGTAATGTTGTCTTATTTCAATTAAAAACAAATATTTAGTTACGATTTATTTGACAACACTTTAATTTGATGTCAAAATTCATAAAATTTTTAAAACATTGTAAAAAATCGCAATGCATTTCTTTACCTATTTTCAATTATATAGAAACATTTAATAAGTATATGGATGATTTTTATTTTGAAATTTATGTTCATCTATGCATTTCTTCCAGAAATAGCGATGACTTGTATATTAGCGCCACTAAACGCTCTTGCGCCACTAAAACGCACTATCCACATCGGTCATACTCGTTTCACTCACAAATACCTAATATTCGGCGAGAGAGCCCCGAGATGCCCATCATGTAATGTTGATTTTAGTGTTTCACACATTCTGGTTGAGTGTCCGAACTTTAATTCCCATCGTACGGTTTATTTTAATTCATCTTCACTTGACGTGAGAGAATTAGTAGGAGAGCCTCCCCATCAGTACATTTTTAACTTTTTAAAGGCTATTGGATTTTATTATCTTATATAGTTGTTTAATAAATCCCGCGATTTACTTTAATTGCCTCCAGCTTTGTTTTTTATTGTTTTTCTTAATCAAATTTTAGTATAAGATATCTATCTAAATTTTAACTTACCACGTGATATCCCCTTAAACCATATGTTTGGCGCAGTATAGCCTACTTTTGGCTCTTGCGCCATAAAAATCTAATCAACCAACCATCCAGAAATAGCGATGACCTTGAAAATACAAAAAAATGTACAGTTAGTTAGCAAGAAATATATAAGTTTAAATGGGACTTTTATACGTTTTCCATTAATTACCATTCAAATACTTATACACTCTTTCTTGCTTTCGAGGGAAACATACAATATTTTATTTAAATTTGCAAGAGCTTAAGTATGTTTATTATTTCTTGCCCTTTCTCAAGATGAAATCAAATTTTAACATGTAATCCGTTTTAAGATTCCGTAGAAAACAAAACAAAAGTAAAGTAATTAACAAAATTAATTAACTTGGTATTATATTTAATTCGTGGTAATACTTGCTTTTAACGAAAAGAACGAACTATCGCTAAAGTTTTTAAATATATTTAATAGTCGGCCTCGACTAAAAATACATTAAAATATTTCTCATTTAATTCAGTTAAAATACCTAAAGAGTTAAATGAGTATTTCAGTAGATGAAATTTACTGCAACGGTTTCAAATTAGTAGAATTTAAATAAAAAATGATATTTAACCAATATATTTAAATCTCTCAGAAATATCTTATAGAGAGTTGATGTATTCTAAGTTACCGTAGGCTTACAAATGGAATATGCCACTAGTGCAGTCTATTCTATTTCCAGATAATTTGTAATGTGCAGTAATCGAATATAGTAATACTTAAGATTTATTGAACGAATTTAACTTTTCATTGTTTCTTGTCTGGACTTTGTTGATAGATAAGATATTCCATAGAAGGATGGAAATGTAGTTTTTGACTTAATGTTTCTCTTTTATTTTTCTTATAGAGTATAAGAAAGTGAACTAAAGAATTCTCGACCAAAAACATATTTTATTTATATCATAAAATGTTTTGAAAAAGAAGAAAAATAATCCGAGGTATACTCGTGTATGAAAAAGAACTTGAATAAAAAATAAACTGAAATAGTAACATTAAAATCTGTTTTCAAGCCGAAACATGATAGCATTTAAAAGAAAAATAACAACTGCTACCAATTCTACGTGGTCTAACTTTTCTGAACTTTATATTGCATCAGTATTAAAGAAACAGACATTTATATAATTTTTGGATCCTGAGACACTATATCCCGTTCAAAATATAAATCATACGAACACAAGAAATGCTATTTTTCAAAAATATAGCAGTAACATAGATAAAAGTTTTGGAAAGAAAAGTTCAAACTTTTTTAAAATTTAAACGGTAGAAGCAATGTTTTGTAAAGACATCGACTTTTTGACAAAAAAAGAATTTTTGTAGATATTGATTTCGTCAGCATGTTACGGCTCTTTATGGAACATATATAATATAGCTCTTTATGGAACATATATTATTTAATATGGAATTTTTCAGATTTAGCTAGTTCAAAAGTTTTCTAATATTTTAGGAAAAATTAGAAGGCACAACCTTTTATTAATTTCTTTTTCAATGGTTTAAAATTTTTCGAATATCTTTCCATCATTTTTTCTAGTGTAAGTGAATATTTAATAAACATCGTTTAAGAAATTGTAATTTGTTTCCAACTTTGCCAGCTTTGCACCAGCTTTTATAAGTAGAAATCAAACTGTGCAAAAACTTGGGGTAGGAAAGCTTAAATACGTCAATTCAGTTTATTCAAATATGAAAAAAGGTATTTAAAAATATTTACATCCCTCTACATGTTAACAAAATCACACTATTTTTTATTTTCAAAGGAATAATAATGCCGAAAAGCAAAAAAGTTATTAACATTAGCATGGTAGAAACAATTAGTTAAAATTATTACAAATTCTGATTCGTATATGTTATACATAACAGCAGATACCATCATCAATGAAAAAGAGCAAGCGCAAGTTCTCTTTCTATCATTGTAAGTACTTTATAATTACAGTGAATAGCGTCCTTTTGGTAATAAGTCGCCACAATTAATGCATTATTAAATAAAAACAATATTTTAAGAATAAATATAGTAAAAGCTAATATCTTAAAGCAGCAATTTTTAACCTCTGGATTTTCTAGATTAATCTCTAGAAAACCTCTCAGGTTTTTTCTATAGCCTCTAGAGATTCCTAAAATGCTATTGGCATCTCACTTTACAGATGAAAACGAATAGGAGTCAGTGTTTTTAATGATATTTATTCTAGAATTAAATATCTTTATTTATATGTCCGTCTTTTATAGACTGTTGGTGTGTATATGAACATAATACTTCAATACACAATAAGTATGATAAATGAATTTTGATATGCAGTCTTGACAACAGAACCATAAATTTTTTATTGAATGGGAGGATGAGAAGAGTTCTAAAATGAGTACTTGATTATCATCACTATATAAAAATAAATATAAACCGCTTCAGATTGTGCAAGCATTCGAAAGATCCGAAGAGAGCCTTTATTTTTGGGCGGATAATTATTTCAGTCCTTGAGAAATGTCTTTTGCAATACTATTGAATTTTGTTTTGCATGATGAGATATATATGCGAGGTAAATTAATGATTTTGTTCCTTTCACCGATATGCAAATGCAACAGATTCTGTCAATAGAATTTTTCAAAATTTTTGGTTGACACTTTAATTCATTTTTTTCTCTTCCTGATTTTAATTATTTGATTTTTCTTCTATTTGTTATATATATATATATATATATATATATATATATATATACTCATGTTTTTCAAGGTTTAATTATCTTACTTGAGAACGAAGCATCATCAGATTCATTCATGCTATAGAATATTTACTTGTTTTTTTAACAGACTTCTTTTCTCGTTTTTTGTATAAATATAACTATTTTTAGAAAAAAAAATTACTTTAGATTAAATTTTAGACTTCTGCAACTTTTGCATACAATGCTGAAATATGTTTTCTTTGAATCTGATTATTAACCAAATTTCTTGTTTCGTTAATTTTAATTTAGTAAAAAAAAAAAAAAATTAAAATATGGCTATGAATAGGAAAACTTTTTAAAGTCAAAATGGACTTTTTCTTAAATTTATAAATTTTTATTCTTGTGATAAAAATTATACTAAATTTGGATTAAGTGAATTATAACTCAACTAGTTTAGCTAGTTCAATTGATATTTAAAGGACTCTCGATAAATTAAGGAAATAGCATATTTATTATTTGATTCTCTATTCACAAAGTTCAAAAACAGTAGATATAATACATAAATATGCATAATCAGTCTTCAAACGACTCAGATTAACAATAAATTTCGTATTTATTTCTTGAAACATGTAAGCAAATATATAAAGTTAACTAGTTAATTAGAATTAAAAAGAATAATTCTGATTCATCGAAATTTGAATGAATTATTATAAATATATATATTTTTTGTACTCTCTGTCAAAATAAATGTTGTTTTCAAAGGAAACAAGAAAGAAAAAACAAACGGTAAATATTTAATAATTATCCACAGTTAAGTAGCGAGAATTATAATTCTGATTAATTCTAATCCAAGCTTTCTTTATAAAGATCTGTATGAAATATATAGGATGTAGTGCCATCTATGTGTAAAAAATGTAAACATTTTTTATAAGTAAGAATTGATTTAATATAAATTACAATAGATGGCAGCACAACTCCTAGTCGTCTTAAATATATTGGAACAAACGAATTGTGTTGCCAATCTGCAGTTAAATTCCAAATAAGCTTATAATAGTCGACATAATAAAAGTTTTATGTTTTTTTATAGCTACTTCTATGTACAAATAGCTGCTCAGTATAACAGTCAATTGAGTGAAATGTTATTTCTAAGCACTAAATTTCAATGATGTCTCTGAAATAATAAAATATTAACTTAAGAGATTTAGTAATAAGGAACACCAGCACATCTCATTTTCCCCTCCCTCTTATCATAATTATCATTATGAAGTAAAATAAATGAAATACTGGTCCCTTCTTCCAAAACAATATTCAATTTAGGAGCTTGAGTTATCTGCACCGAACTGATATCTCTAGATCACTGACCCATATATTGTGATTACAAATAATCAAAGAAATAATAATAAAAAATAAAGATTAAAAGGAAATCTTCTATGTATATTTCAATGTATCATGTCAGAACATTATTTCTTGAACGCACCACGTGTTCGTGCAAGTTAAATTATACTTTTATTCATTTTAATTGTTTATTTGGATGAGTCACTTTAGTATTGCAAACGATCCAAAAAACTTTGTCACGCATTTATTGTTTAAAAATATCACATTTTCTATTTATTTCATATAATTATTTGCTCAAAATAACATTTTTCTAGGTTTTAGTTGCTGTAGTCATTAACTTAAAATTTTTAATCAGAATTTTTGTAAATGCAATGTCAACACGTTACTAAAAGATGCTTTTTGAGATGTTCGTGCAGATAATATTTTTTTTCGCCTACGGATTAAATTGTTTATTTTTTGCCTACAGATTTTTGTTGGCGACAGAAATCCTCATTCCCAAAACAATATCATGTTCGGACAGGATAATAACTCACTCAATCGGGAAAGCTTTCCTTCGCTTTTAATAAAGGGATATCTCATCCTAGAAATAGGTGTCAGTCATTTTATGAACTGTGTTTGCTTTTAATAAAAATAATCGAATATAGACTTTGGATTCAATTTTCAAGTATTCAGTTGTTTGGATTCATTAATATTTGTGTTATCGTATGCATTTTAAGAGCTCAGAAATAAAAAAAATCATAATACACAAATTTGAAAAGCAGATTCTTAAAAAACATTTGACAGTGATTTTAGAATGATAATTTGAAAAAAATTGGGAAACAAACTTTTGAATTTGTCTAAGATTTTTATAGAATTCAAACATGATTATCAAAATTTAGAAATGTAAAATAGCATAATAAAACGTTGTTATTCATTCAATGTTTTCAAATCATTATGTATAACATTTCATTAATGTGTACTTAATAATAAAATTTATAGATTTAATTTTTAAAATATCTTAACAACTCTATACTATATTTTTATTTTTCAACAAAAGTTGTGTAAATCTATATAAACATTTATGATGAATTCAGAAGAAAATTTAAAGAATTAGTTTTGAAATAAATTGCGTCTTACAATTCATTCAAACAATAATTACTAATTAAGAAGAATCGGTTACAATTTTAAACTTTGAAATTAACAATTAACATGTACGAACTCTTTCTTCAAAAATATAGAAAATGAATAATATTATAAGTTATTGATTTTTAAAATTAATTGAAAAAATTGAAATATATTAATGTAGTAAAAATAGAAGCCAGTTCAACACAGAACAATGCTATTGATCCAAATCGAATGAATACTGCTTGTTTTATCGCAGTATATCCCAAATGAGTTCATTTAACAATGGCAATGAACCACTAAACCGAAATAAAAGAAAAACGAGTGAGTGAAACAGAAAACAAAGGCGGTTACGCAGGCCTTTTCGTCTGGGTCTTCCTGATTTATGAATAAGTCATTAGAGAATTAGGGGCTCAATAGTGCGCACACGTCTGCGATTATATTTGTATCGGTCGTTCACCCCTTCCATACGATGATTCAAAAACGTCTACCGATATGAAGTGTCACGCACCCCCCTGCTTCCGTAGTGGACAGAGATTTACGGACTTTCGCCACTATCGGGAGCGAAAGGGTACGCACGTACCTGCACTCGGTTTCGACAGAAAAGCAACGATTTGGTGACCAGATTAATGGATATGCAAATAGCCATTGGCCACTAGACAGTTGGCTGGAAGTCAAAAAATCAACAATAGGAAACATTCTGAAGTAGGAAGGATACTAAAAGTGATATCTCCGCTACATTGCAAAAAAAAAAAGCATTAAAAATTGATTTTTGACCATTGTTTGTTTAGTATAGGATTTAAATAAATGTATTTATGAATATTTTTGAAATGTATGATTTTATTTAAATTTTTTTGCATAAACGGAAAGATTTATTATGTAATGTAAGATGTAAGCGCATCGAACTAATATTTTTGGGATTCAGATCCATTAATGGTTGTGAAATAAAAATAGCGAATAATTAAAAAGACAAAATAAATTTTGGGCCTGTTTAATTATTTCAGATATTTTTGTATACTTAAAGTTAGTGTAGTTACAAAATGCACTTCGTTAAACCTTGTACCAGAAATCCAAATCAAATATTTCGTTTCTTCGAGTTAGGAAGATAAATTAACTCCTGCCGTAAAAAAAACATGCCTTTGTTTTAAATCATTTAATAAAATGTATTTCCACATTACGAATCTTTTCCACACATTTGAAAAAATATGGAAACACAAGCATTATCATGTCAGAGCATGACGTTATTTTGGGAATGAGGTTTGTTGGCGTCAAAAAAAATCCATAGGTCAAAAATAAAACTATTGGTAGGCGAAAAATTGAAATTTTATTATCTGCACGAATATCTCAAAAAATCTGCTTTTAATAATGCGTTGCCATCGTATTTACAAAACTCTGATTTTACAAAATAAATTAATGACTACAGCAAATAAAACCTAGAAAAATGTCATTTTGAGCGCGCGATTATACAAAATGAAATAAATAGGAAATGTGGAATTTCTTATAAACAATCAATGCGAGACAAAGTTTTTTTTGGATCGTTTGCATTACTAAAGTGACTCATTCAATGAAACAATCAAAATGAATAAAAATATAATTTCATTTGCACGAGCACGTGGTGCTTGGCCGTTCAAGAACTGATGTCCTGACATGATGCATTGAAATATGTATAGCATATTTTATTTTATTTTTTTTATTTACAGGCTTGAATTTTAATCCGAAATATCCAGAATTTATTTACAGGCATTCAATAATTTTCCCACTAATATATATACATAGCTTTACCTTTCTTGTTTTAATGAGTTTTTTTTAAAACTTTCCTATTTTTCAAAATACATTGTACCATTTCTATCGCTTTAATTTTTTTGAGAAAAATTTAACAGTAATTTAAAATTAAAGAAAAAATATGTATTTGTATCGATTTTATAATAAATACAGCCTTTTTATGAAAACACTATAATAAGAAAATCAAAACTAATATGCATATTTAAATTGTTTGAGAAATTTTGAGTTTCCTGAAGTTTTGAAAGGGAAAAATTAGCAAGCAATTAACTTACTGCTTAATAGAATGTAATCTTGAAATCAAATAATCTGACAGGTATAAAATTGATTTTGACTGAAATTAGTATACGAGTATATATATATTTTAATTATAATAAACCATTTTTAATATGTGATATTAGATATTAAGAGTTTATTTTAGATATGAATGATACTAGATAAGCTGTAATTATAAGAATAAATAATTACTTAAATCATAAAATACATCCAATTTTATGGGAAAAGAATGAAACCTAGTAAGCTGTTAATTTTTTTAAATTTTTATCGAGGCCATCAGTTTTTTTGTATTGAAACTGAAAGTAAGTTGAATTATAAATATTCATTTCATTCTTTTGTTAATTTATAGAATTTTCTATTGTAGAAAGAAACGGGAGACTTTGACACTCGAAACAAATACTAGTAAAAAAATGAGAAAATAATAATTTAAAGGAATAAGGAAAGTCATTATGTGAATTGATATTAATAATATTTCGAAAAAAAAAACATTTACCAATTATTAAAATCATAGACAAATCCACTAACTAAGAATAGATACAAAATTTACAAAGAACAGAAAAATCTGAAAACAGAGGTGACGAGAGACTTCCGACGGTATAAAAATGTTAATGTTTCTTGTAAACATCAGGGCAAACAAAAAAGGCAAATATTACTCTGAAAAGACCAATATAATCTATATTAAACTAATGCAGCAAATGGGAATGAATTTGGGAAATGAAATGATCACCATTTGAATACATGAAAGCGGGTTATAAGGTTAGTTCTCATTAGTCACAGTACGATTTTCTACATAAGTTCCCTCATTGGATTGAAAGTTATTCGACCTAGATACTTTTATTTCTATCTGAATTGAACAAAAAATTCAGAAACATATTCTTATCTTAGGAAGTCATAAAAAATGATTTGTTACCATTCTCAAAAGAAAAAGTTTCTGCATGTGTGGCATTCTTATAAATTTTATTTTATTTCGCTAAGACTTTATAACGATGATACAGTTAAAACAAGCATTTTTACCTTTCCAATCGATATAAACTAAAAACTAATGAAAATCTATATAAGACAAAAATATCAATTGGAAATTTGCTCTTCTTTTTTTTATCACTAACTAACCGTTATAGTTGCTTAGTTTGTTATATTGGTATATTGACTAAACGTTAATATGGAATGTATTTATTTTTAAGTTTAATTTGGTTCAAAAAGATTAAAAACAATAATTGAAGTAAAATTGATATTTATAAAAATTGCCCTTTTCTAAGCGTGCTTTGGAAATAAAACATTAAAATACAATTAACCAAATTTAATTACAAGAAAATTAACAATTAATAGCCAAATTTAAATTTGTTAAAATATAACTCAAGTTGATGTATACAAGAGTTAACAATTTGTCATTTGCAAGCTCCTAGGTTTCATGATTGAAGGATTTAGAGATAAGTAAGGCAGAATTTAGGTTTTGGATCAGTTGATCAAGAAAAAGAGACTTTGCCATTAATAGACAACAATTCCTGTACTAATTGTAAAATGAAATATGAAACTAGAATCTGATATTTGTAATTGATATTAAAATGTTAAATCAACATAGAAATTGCTCTCAAAATGCTATTTGCTGAGAACAGTTGCAGATTAAAGCTGTTTTAATAATTTAGAGTATTATATCAATATTTGATACAATGATGGAAATTATTAATTTATTGAATTGTGAATCAGATAATACAGCATTTCTTTAAAACCATTTTTAGTTTCCGCAACTTTTTGGAATCTTGCAGTTGAAAAATTAATTTTTCGAGAAATTGAGAATACTGCGTTTCTGTAAAACCATTTTCAATTTTCGCAATTTTTCCAAAGATGTCTTTATAAAAGGTTATAAAAATGTTTAAAAAAAGCAGAATGAGTCTATTATATCTCCGATAAATCCCTTATTGTTTCCTCTTTTATTCCTAGAAATATCGAAAAATAAATACCGACAAAAAGTGAGTAAAATGAACGTAGCATATGCAGCAAAAATCGTAAACGAATGCAAAAACCTCACGAATTTTCACGCTTCCGGATATGAGAATCGGAAATATTTTACGATAAATATGCATGCACTCGGAGGTTATCTAAAAAAAGTATAGTTCTCATGAGTATCAGGATGGATTTCCTTTTGATACACTTTCATCTCACTAACCATTGCAGACCAAAAGTAAATGAAACATACGTATCAAATTTGGAAATACGTGTAAGTATTTATATTTTAATGGTTTTGAAATTTAAATGAATATGTTTCAATATGAATTATGAATAATCTATTTTTTAAAACTTTTGGGGTCAAAGATTTGTCTAGTTATCCTTTTGTTTTATATAATTATTGCATACGTAACTGCAGTAAATGTTTTAAAGAAAACTTCTTGGAAATGATTTTTTTAGTTGCCTCTTCCTTTTATAAAATTAATATGTAATAATTTCAATTGCTCATTTTTTTCAAAAAAAATATCTTGGCTAATGATCTTTTTGGTTGCATCTGATTTCATAAAATTTAATGCAAAAGAAATCTGTCATACATATCAAAGATTTTAATTTTTTAATTTATACCAGTGAAAATCGCAATCATTTTTTTATAGTTTTTTTTCTAATTAATCAAAAGAACTTCTAGAAATCTATCATGAATGTTTATGAAATGTCTCCTTAAATCAAAGCAGGTTTAATCTAAATTCGAATTTGATATCTAATAAAATGAATTAGAGTTTCAGTGATAAGATTTAATAAAAATAAAATAATTTAAATAAGAATACAATTTTTTTCCAAGCAGAAAAAAGTTGAATATTATAAAATAAAAAAAAATTGATATTTATTTATCACAATAAAATCGTATAAGCCTGAGTTGATGGCAGAAGCCACTTCAAATCAATTGGAAGTTTAATTATATTTATAATAAAAATTAAAATATCAATGAGCTTTTGGAAATATTTTCTTCATAATATTTACTTTGGCTTACTTTTTTTCAGTGCTATCTTCATCATTTCAGGCTTTAAAAAAAGTCGTATCTTGTGTTGAACCATAATTTAATTATAATGAATAATTAATAGATTACTTGGTACTTACGGTGATTTATTGGCGATCTATTGGCGACCGATTTTCGCCAAATTGGTCGCCAATAGATCACCTACTCGCCGAAATTGGTTTGCCACATATTCAAAAGAATTAAAAAATTTTGGCCACCAAAATGAAATTTGGCGTGATTGGCGCGTTTTTGGCGGATCGACGGTTTAATACGTAAGTACTGATTATTTACGTTTTGAAAATATTTAGGTATTTTACTGCTTGAAGAACACAGAAATGCATGACATTTCAAATCTTTATACATTTGAATCTGAGTGAAAAATCATTTATGCATTTTATCTTTATAAACATGTAACTCATAAATATGAAAGTAATAAAATTAAAATATTTAAAAGTGTGTTGCTATGTTTTTTCAAGCAAGGAAAATGAATGATGAAATCTTGGAATTTCGTACTATAATAACTTTCCGACTGTAATTTGAAAGAAGAGCGGCATCTCAAACACAATTAATCTACTAAAGTCTTCATTATTAGACAATTTCATTTGCCATATGCTTTTTTTGACCAGAAAATTAATATAGATAAGTTATTAAAAATACAGATTAAAGAAGTTTTGGATTGCAAAAAAGAGGTCATCACTCACTGAAATAATAGGATCGCGTTTGGATTTTACCGAAACTCGTTTATAAGTTTCTTACTTTGGATGAAATCAAACTCTATTGGGCTCTTGTAATTTGAAATTTTAGCTTAGCTATATTAACATCCATTTTTAAAGTAACGCTGGAGCTATTTTCGGACGGACCTCCTAACCATAGTCAGATGATGAGGACGACACTGGGCAGGCAACCCCTCTCCCCACCACACCAGCTGAAGGATGAATCTGACGGGTCAGACTCCATAATCTAACAGTTCTTCGGTGGAATTGGCTGTCGAACTTAAAACCCTCTGGTTCTGAAGTCGAGACCTTAACGCCAACCCACCTCTGCCAGTTTGAAATTTGAAGAAAGGGCGCTGATTCTTTTACTATACAATAAATTTTCATTTTAAAACGACTGATTTCCATTTTTTAAAAATCCCTTTTCTGCATAAGGATGGGTCACATAGGTATTAGGATTTTTCATTTATTTTCGAATCCAATAGAAGTTTACAAAAACAACAACAAAATAATGTAATGTACAAAAACCATAAAACCATGCAAATATACATCTTCCATCAAAACAACTCCAGCCAAGTTTATTTTTCCTGAATCCAAAATAAGTCGCGCTTATTCTAAACGACAGAATAATGAATGTTTCAATGCAGTTTTTAGATTTCTTTTTAATCTCTGAAATAAAATCTGAAACAAACGTGACGAAGTTCGTGAAAACAAAACAGCGCAAGGTACCTGAAAGAATCAATAATTCACTACTTTCACATTCATTAATATTTCTGAGCACGACAAATCTTTCGAACATCAAAGCACTTCCGACTGTCATTATCTGTATTAACTTCGCAACTGTTTGAAAAAGGTTTTCGAATTTCATGGACACCCGGCGAATTTTGTTTCATGTAACGTGCCATCTTCAAGAGGCTGAAAGTCAACCGACACAACGCTTGTCGGCCCAAAAGTCATTTAGAAGAGATGTACGGTGTTCAATTAGCATTTACATTAATTCCTACTTTGCTTCATGAGGGACTAATCACAGACATCACGAAAGACGCACCTTCAAAACAAAAATTGATGATGTATATTTATGATATTTTTGTCTGGTAAAAATGACTCCATTTTTAACCACTCAATGGCCACTTAGTACCGAAACTTTTGCGCACATACAATAAATATTGTTCAATTGTTAAGTAAATGAGAAAAATGTTTTGTAGGAGTTATTAATTGAGGAGGAAGAACTTCATAATTTAAAAAAAAGTATAAAGGGAATATTTTCGTTTTATATTTATGATAGACTGATTGTCATACTTTTATTTTTAAACATCATTTTTGCAATGTGTTTCATATTGTATTTTGTTCAAGTGCATTCACATAACAATTTTTTTATTCCAATTATTATATTTATATTTCCTGTGATTTTTTTTTTCTATACAACTTCTTCACTTTTCAAAAAATCATTTGAATTCTAAGTAACTGAATTAAAAGTAAATTTTTGTGCAAAATGAATTCATTTTTTTCTACGAATTGTGTAGCGTTATTAAAATTCATTCCAATTTTTTTACGTTTTGAAACACTTTTATTTAACTTGAATTTCATATTTGTAAAAAAAAGTGTTTTAAATTAGATTTTTTCTTTCTTCTAAATGTGTTAGAGCTCTAAAATACGGGCACTCTTGTGTCCTTAATAAAAAAAGCTCAATTTTAATATTTTAAAAATTTAATCATCTGTTAATCTTTATTAAATTAACCCTTTGCACTCCAATGGGGTCTCTGACATACCATTCAAGATTGTACATCATTTTGACGTTTTATTTTATTAATTTTCAAATTGAATTGTTAAAAACGCCTACATAATGGTTAAGAGATGTAGATTATTTTTTCAAAGAAATTCAACTTAAAAGAATTATGTATATTTATTTTTCATAGCGATAAACAAATCTTTGTATTTGGTGAATAATTTTGCATCTAATTATTTTTCGAAGTGCAAAGGGTAAAATTTTGATTGAGTATCAATGACGCCAAGTGATAGAAGCAACCGATTTCAAAAAGAAAAGTAGAAAGTTAATTAATAAAAGTATTTCATTATAGTTTATTATTGATTATTCAATACAGTTACCTGTTTCGACCAATAGGGGTCGCGGTGGTCTCGTGGTAAGATCTCAGTTTTGGAACCGGGTTTCTGGTTCGAGATCCGATTCCATCGAAGAACCGCCGTGTAAGGGGGTCCGGTGCACGTTAAACGTCCTGTCCAAACATCTGGTGGCCAATATTTTATTGGCGTAGTGTGGAGGGGGGTATCAAATCAGGTGTCGTCCTTTTCATCTGACCGTGGTTCAAAATTACGAAACCCGTCCCAAAATAGCCCTAGTATTGCTTTAAAGCGAGACGTTAACATAACTAAATAAAACCTGCTTCAATCAACATCGTGAACTTCTTCGAAGAGTTGAAAAAATGTCCAACAATATTGAAATTCAATAAGTGACAGAATTCCAGTTTTCCTCTTATGTATAATTTGTTTTACAATAACTTCATCATTCTCTACTTAGTGTAGGAAATAGGAACAATAATCTTGGGAGGAAAATACGAATTTATGTTCCACTTAATTACTTAACCACTTAAATGTTTTATTTTCTTTACTGGCTAATAAGATGACACCTTCTATTTTAGGAATATTTTCTTGTTTTGCTTCAAATGGACATTCATTGAATACATGAACAAAGTTTTATGTTTTATCATGTTTCTCAAAATGGGAAATCTTTATTTAGTAAAAATATAAACGTTTATTTATTCGGCAACCGGATATAATTTTTTCAAATCTTCATTTTCCGAAAGATGTTTATAAAATAATTTATATTTCAACATAAATATCTTAATATATATAAATTACGTGTCACGTTGTTTGTCCGCAATGGACTCCTAAACTACTTAACCAATTTTAAAATAATTTACACACCACTTGCAGTTTGATCCAACTTAAAAGATAAGGATAGTTTATTTTTCGAAATATCAATTAGTTCGGGAGAAATTAAATAAAACCCCTTAATTTCTGTTAAATTTAAACCTGTAATGCTACTTTCCGAGTGAAACACGGCCTTCCGGAGAAGCGATCGCTTATGTGTCCTGTTTCGTCCCGTAAAACGCGTTTTTTAAATTGCCATCGCGTCCGTTCAACTTATACTCAATATCGCAGTGGAATCGGATGGACTTTCTATCGTAGAACACGGAGGTATAATTTTTTTTTTACGAAACATCGACGCAAAAATTAAATATCGATTTTTTAAAAAAAGGTCAATTTTGACGGGTCTATTTCTTGAACGGCCCTGTAAAATAGACGCTTAACTGGAAAAATACAGAAAATATGTTTCCTGAAAGACAATACAATGTAGTATTCTGCAATACGATTTAAAAAATCGAATTTTTAAAACTGAATTTTTGGCGAATTTTTTAACGAAGAGGCAAAATTTCGCTTTAATATTTAATTACGCCAAAACTTTTCAAGATAACTGAATCAAAATTTTTTTACATAAAATTCGATAAATTTTTCAAAATCGTGTGAAAGATTGTAAAAATCTGATAGAAAATTGCGCATTAAAATTTTTTTTGTCGTTTATTGGGTTTTCCTTTTCAACATTACAAATCTAATCCATTGATAAATAAAAACGAGACTAAATTTTTTTGTATAATTTGGCATTGCTTTGGCACACCCTGATCAATTTTGAAAACAATTCACCAAAAATTACGCGTCGTATGAATTCATTCCAGGTTTTCCGCCTCACATACTTCACCTGAAAGTTGGGACACAAGTAATACTACTACGAAACCTTTTCCACCTAAATTATGCGATGGCACCAGACTACGAATGACTAGGCTTAATAAGTATGTAATCGAAGCTACGATAATTACTGGATGTGTTCGAGGAATATTGGTTTTAATAACCCGCAATCCTCTAATTCCGTCGGACTATCCTTTTGAATTTAGAAGAGTGCAGTTTCCTGTAAAAGTTGGCTTTTCAATAACCGTTAATTAGTCACAAGGACAGAAATTAAAAGTAGCAGGGATCGATTTAAGAGGAGACTGTTTTTCACACAGCCAATTTTATGTAGCTTTCTCCAGAGACAGTTCATGAAGCAGCTTAATAATTTTAGCACCAGAACCCCCCCCCCCCCCAAAAAAAAATGTTGTATACCAAGAAGTTCTTGCTTAAACATAGGTATAACAATAAAATGTGGAGGGCCTGCGTTTGCAAAGAAAATCAATACTTTAAAAAGATCGTTAAGGACAGTTAAGGATTGGTTAAGGACAAGGGCATATATATAAGGAGTTCAGGGGCTACGGGACCCTCCCAAAATTAGAAAAAATTATAGGTAATAAGTAATTATTATAGGGGATTTTCGTAACTAGGTGCACCAAGCACTGTCATCTGCTAATTCCATTACCCGAGCAATGCCGGGTACAGGAATGCTAGTTAAAGTATAAATTTCTATATTTGTGTTGTCTAAAATGGCGAACATCTGACTGAGCAGAACCTTAATGCCATCTCAGAATATGATTTTTATACATTCTATTAGAGATCTTTAGTCTCTGGAGTATTTGTAATGAAGTCGTGTATTTCATATTTTAGGAGTAGCGGATTTTTTCTCCCTTTTTTTAGAAACATTTCGAGTTTAGTGACCTTTTAGCGAACCGTTGTTATAACAGTCGCGTGAGATCAAACGATACAGCAGGAAATAGAGATTTTTTTTTTCGTCTGTGACTTTTTTTCTTCTAATTTAAATTCTGCACACCCGGTAATTTATTGTAGGTTAGTGCTGAAATGATGGATGTGACGAAAACTTACGACTTAACTTCCTTCTTCGAAGAAGACAAACGTTGATCGTGCTTTTATACTGGGTTTTATATTATCATTCCATAAATCAAAGATGTAAATTGCTTTGTAGACTTTGATGTATTCCTCATTAATTTGCTATTTTTAGCAGTACTGTGCATACTTAAGTATATCATATTTTATATAATAAAATATTTTAAATATATGATATAGTCATTATCATTATTATTATTTAGCTATGCTTTATTTATCTTATTACCATATTATTTATGATTAATTTTTATTTTACTTTTTAGATTACGTTTAAGTTTTTAATATTTAATATATCTTATGTTATCATTTCTACTTATCTTCTTTTATCTTATCTCTTCTTGTCTTGTTATTATCTAAACGTTTCCAGTGTTATACATTAGTACCTTTTCTTAATTCCGCTATGTTCTTAGAATTATTTTTTTATTGTTTATGATAATATACCATTTTATAACTTGATCCACACCGTTGAGCACCTAACATTTGTAGATAAAACAATTCCGGCAAGGTGATTGGTTCTCCTTTCCTGGTGTGTAGCGTGGAAGAGAGTTACAGTCACTTCCAAAAGTTAAGAACAAAGATATAAAATGCAAAAGAATCAACAAATACTGCTTTGATGGACACAAAATTTGGCAGGGAAGTAGCATATATATTTATACATTAAACAAAATCAATAATTATGTACATAAAGGAAAAAAATTAAATTTTTGTAAGTTATGAGATAATTACATACTGGTGAGTTAAACAGAATCATGTATAAAGTGAAAATGAACAGCATAAAATGAACAAAAAGGACATTAATAAAGTATGTGATTCTCCTCATCTGTACACAAAGTTTACACCTTGTGACCATGCTTTCAATTAGGTGCTCAATCAACTCAGAATCAAGCAATCTCCATTCTTCTTGCAGAGCAGTTTCCAGCTCAATAAGAGTGGCTGGAGGTGGGAAACGTGAAGATACAGCACGGCCGAGAGCATCCCAAAGATTTTCAATGGGATTACGGTCGGGCGAATATGTTGGCAGCGCCATACTCGCAATCTCTTTACTCTCCAGATAGTCATCGATGATGTGAACTCTATGAAGATGTGCGTTATCGTCTATTAAAACAAAAGTAGGGACAATTGCGGCAGCGTGCAATCTCACAATGGGTTCTAGGATTTCATCTCGACACCTGGCAACCGTCACAGAACCCCTTATCACTTTACCAATGGACTCAGTAACGGTAGATGTCACATGTGTGGAGGTCGCTCTGTGATTCTGCTTGGATACATGAGAAATATATCGATCTTCCGCGGGGGTTTAACTCTAGGGCGACCCGCTACGGGCCTTCGGACAGCTCTCTGTGTGGTTTGGAATTGTGTCCATAAACGTGAAATTGCAGAAAGATGAACGCCGAAGAAAAGGGCAACATCTGTGATCGACTGTCCTGCTCTCCACAGCACGCCAGGAAGTCATAGAAACACGTATGTCTTGAAAACACATAGTACTAAAGTTTTAAACAGCTTCTATCAGCACTTACAATCAACTTCTGTAACTCTTCATAAAGCTGTCTTCATATAAGACTGCCCTTTTTGCACATTTTTTCACTTGAAAGCGCGATCGGCTGTTACCTAACATATTTGAATACTTCCATCTACCTCTGCAGCGAATTGCATCCTCTTCAATTCTGATTGACTTCCGGAAATTATCATTTTCATCTCCGTGCTTAACTTTTGGAAGTGAGTGTATTTCCACTCCGATGGCAGTGCCTTTCTGTCATTGCGACTTTGGATGAAATATTGTGAGTTATTATGCATATTGTGACTGATGATGGTTGAATAACAATTCCTACTTCGGTATTGTCACAATGGTTATCATTCAATTTACATATGTTGCTTCAGTTGGATGTGGGTAGCTTCTTTGCTGTTAAATCTTCTAGATGATTAATAAAATTATACAATCTTGCAAAAGAGACATTCTAATTTTCCTTGTAAAAATGGGCTTCTGTTTAATGATTTTTTTTATTTCCAACATAAAACCAACTTACCCAAACTTTGTAAATCTTGATGCTAGTTGAACTTTAAGAAAAAATTCTTAATGGATGTAGTTCATTAAGAATAAAACTACACCTAAAGGATACTACATAGGGTGGAAGTGTATATTGGATTAATGTGTCTACGTAATTAAAAAAGAATTATTTTTTAATGAATAAACAAATATTTAAACGTCCTTTTAAATCTGAAAGAAAAAAAATATATTCATTTACATTAAATGACGTGATCACACTATTTATTTGAAAAAAAATCTCGAAATCGTCTAAAAGTATTAAATTCACATAAGAATTTGAGTTTGATATTATCTTACAGTAAAAAGTTTTTAACATTCGACAATTTGAGGTGCTAAGTTTTGTGCTTTGATTGATAATTAAGTCTTGAAAATACAATTCGAATTCCAGAGATATTCAATGAAGTTGGAAATGTTCAAAGCATAAGGCATTAAAAGTCCAATAACGAGTATTTTCGGATCATGCATTCTTGGATGCTTCATCATATCTAATAATAGCCATGATATTTTGCTTCACGCGTTATTGATACAAGAATGAAGGGGGCCTACCCTTCGACTTTTCAGTCACGGAACTTGGAGGTTATTCGCTTTCCAACAGCCTCAGATTCAGAACCTTTGCACAAGACTATCGTGGCCTAACATGGAGATTTTACACAAAACCCAGGAAAGAGTTTGTAACGATTTCTGGGATAAAAGTCTCTATGTATTAATGAATTCTGCTCTCTTAATCCATTCTGAAAACCAATATGTTACTTAGGAGTAAAGAAATAAGAAAAATTAAACTTGACACAGAAGTGAGTCTTCGTCTCTAAATACTGAACTTAACGATTTAGTAGTTCATGCGTTTTTGCTGTGACACTATAGCAAATATTTATCGTGGTGGGTTTTATTCTTAAAAATTTTATAAACGAATAATTGAGTATCAAACCGACAAAGACAAATCGCTTCGCAATTGTCAACTTTTGATATTGGAATATATGGAAACGTCTTACGTTCTCCCCAAACAGTGATGACTCTTTCATAGGAAATGAGGAATTGAAGCACATCCAATATTTTTCAGTATATATATATATTTTCACTCAGTTATATGATTTTTCAAGCATCATAACATAATTAAATCCAGATGATGAATAATTAAGCAGATTTGAATAATCATATCAATTTTTTGTACAATTTTTATAATATTCTCTACATTTTAATGATAATACATCCTCACTCCTTCATTTTTATACTATTGCTTTCTCATTCGACGCCTTTAGAAACATTTCTTATTTCAAGTTGCAGAAGATATCAGTGAATGCTTTGCAATTTCAGTTATATTATGAACTGTCATTGTGTATTCTTGTAGATCAGACATTTTCCATTTTAGTTTTCCTTATTTTTGTTACTTTTATACAGAATACTTTTTTTGCCATTTGTATGTTCAGGCTGCAGAGTTGCTTCTAGTTTTTGCCTCTTAGTTTTTAATTAGGTTCACATCTGTGTACATCAATCCGGATAGGGATAAGCAAGATTTAAAAATTGTAGTGTGTGACGTGTTAAGATGTCATATATGTCATCGATCTATCATGTTTATCAATAATATAACGTTGTTTCCCTTCGAATATTCAAGCAAAAAATGCAAAATTTGGATGTTAATTTTCTCTGTCCAAAATATTGTTGTTCTCGTTTTACGCTTTACAACGGAAGGAAGGGTGCAGTAGCTTCTATGGGTATAGACCTCTGAGCAAGAAGTCTGACCTAGGAAAGAAATCTGACTTTTAACTCATATACGTCACAAGCTCTTTTCAGATGCAGATTTCATTCATTCATCCACAGATCGTAGTTCAGATCTGGAACAGAGAGCGATCACCTCTGGCCCAGTACCTCCAGTGGTATTACTCTAGACACGGAGGACTTTGTGACCACCCTAGATTTAACGTGCGCCAGCCATCACACGCACGGAGAGTCTTCGGCTGGCCGTTCGAACTTGTAATCAAGGGATGAGAATCCAACGCCTTACAAACAAAGCTATCACGGTTGTCCGAAATATTCTTTCTTCTTTTTGTATTTGTAACAAAACTTTCGAGTTGAGCAGGCGCATTTACGTTGTATAGATTCAAGTGAAATTAGAGATTTTGTTTACAAAATGCTGTTAGCGATGCACCATCTAGAGATATTAAAAACTATCTGAATATTTTTTCACCGACAAATTTTTCTTGATAACTGAAATTTGTTAATAAATGAACGACAAAAGAAAAATGAAGATATGATTAATAATAAATAACAAATATTTTATATAAATTATTTTTCTTTTGTTTTCACAATGGCATACTCGAAAACTTTATTTATATATCTATAAGAAGATGCTTTTGAAATTTTCGGAACCTCAATATTTTTCGGAATTATTTTCTTTAAATCACCATAAGAAGAATCAGTAAAACATCGGGATAGTTTCAAGGAACATAGTTTCACAAAGATATGGAATACAGTAATTCTAATTACTTTTATTGCATTATCACTCTGAATAAAATGAGGTACAAATGAATGAATACCAATTCTTAGAGTATCAGAATGTGTGATCACATTGAAAGGTTACACGAACATATTTTGATAATTATGAAAATTAAATATGTTCTTTTTAAAATTCGGAGTATTCTAAGAGAAAATATTAAAACATTCATTTTTCATATTTTGAAAAATCTCCTTATTTCACAGCTTTCAAACTTTTCCATCATCTTTTTAAAAAAATTATGCCTATTTCTGAAATAAATGAACGTACCAATTCATAAACTACACCAAGATTGAAATTTGGAATTAAAAACGTGATCCGTGGAAGACATCCATTAAACATATCTCTGTCTTCCTAACTGTTAAGATGTATCTTTTTGGATTTTTATGGCTATACAAAAATCAGTAAAAAAGTTATGGAATTCTTTCTTGATTTATTATATTTTCTCTCTGGGAAAGGAACTAAGAGAGAGTATTTAATTTTTCAGTAATTTCTATTGATATTAATCAATAATATTGCATCTGCAAATAAAACTTGTAGAGATTGATTCCTTTACATATATAGTTGCAACTGTCTAAATACTTATAAACAAAAATAGGGAACTGAGCATCAGAAAAAAATGTAATAATTTATTGTTAAACTAAATTTGTAACTATAATTAATAATTAAAAATTATTTAAAATCTAAATTAAAATCTTTTTACTAAAATGAATCGATTTCAAAACATAATGATAATTTTAAAATAAGATTAAAGGAAATTTTCGTAGAGGAGCTCAAGTTGTGCAAAAATCCTCAATTTGAAGCGTGGAATTGTAGGTTACAGCATTCTCCCACCGCTGTAATGTATGATACCGCAGCCAACGTATCTTAATCCACGTCACATGCTTCTGTGAAAAGCGATAAGTTTGAAGATCTATTTAATTCAGATAATTGTTTCTTTCTTACTTCAAATTGATTACGACAATGTGTTTCATTTCTGAATTCAACGTTGTAAAATTCTATCGAATGTTGCAGGACTAATTGGACTTACACCGACACACAGTTGAATAAACTTCCGAGTGATATGGACCACTTACACTAATAATACCTTCAATAAATTACCCTCTTCAAATACCTATCTTTTATACCTTCTGTAAATTAATCGTTTCCGTTCGATTACCCCTTTAGCATTTGTCCATAGTAGTCTATCCGCTGGAATTTTACTTTTTTTTTGATCACATAAAAAAAAGGATTTTATCTCCCCAATTTATAGATAGAAATTCCATCTTTTCAGAGATGCAAGAAAATTCATTATTTCATCAGAGGCGAATTGTAATTTATTTACAGATAGATGGAAAAAAGAAGTGCGCAATTTTGAATCGCTTACAAAACGTCCCTTTCTTTTAAGCAGGAAATATTTGCTTTAATTTTAATAATTAATTTTTTTAATGATACAATTTAAATTATAGGAATATTTTTTTGCAGAATGTTTTCCACCTTTAATAGAAAAAAATGAGGAGGTAGGGGTTAACAGTTTAATAACCAAAAATTCAACGCAATTTTTGTCAATATTCTAAAATTAAAAATTGAAAGTGAAAAATCTTATTTATTCATTTAATTTTCATTAGCGTTTATCTGTATAAACACAAGGTTAATCTTAGAACATGAAATTTTTACCTATTCATTTTGATATATTCTCGAGAACTTGAGTTCATCAATTTTCTTTTATTTCAAAGTAATCAATTTTAAAAAAAATTCTTAAAGGAAAACGGAAGTAACAGATTTTGAATTACAACAATAATAAATATTTACTTTCAATCCTCATAAAAATAATCCTTTGATCTGAACATTTCTTCCAATTCTTTTCTTTATCGCGTGGGAAACCATATTTACAGTGAAGTGCTGTTAGATTTCTTTCAATCAATGCTTAGTGATTGTGTTTTGAAAAGCTCCGATAGATGGCAGCAGACTCAATCTTGCAAATTGTTTTCTCTGCCTGACCGGTACTTTTCTCTCCATGCCATGTGGTTTTACTTTCTAAACAACTGATCATCGGACGATGAAAATTTTGCGCTCCATTTGCATCACACCGTGAACAGTGAAGATCACAAACCTCTATAATGTCAACAACTAGTGGTAGCCTGTGAGTAAAATTTAATATATATTATGCTACAAAATAATTTGCTTGTTTGTTTGTTTATTGTCAAAAGATTGTTTATTGATAATTAGTAAGTTTTCCAGATGTTGTTATGGTGATTGATAAACAAGGAGGAAAAGAGTTGTTTTGAGTCTTTTTCCCCATGATATCGTGCTGAAACTAGGACAGAGACATTACAATAAACTAGTTGAAATATCCGGAAGTTAGTGTATTTTTTTAGTAAATTTTGGGGAAAAAATCATAAAATTAGGTTTGAATAGAAATATTTTTGATAAAATGTAATTCTTTAAATAAAATATTAATTAGTAAAATTTTGAAATTATTTTTTTAATTTAATTTTTTTTGATATACTTATATACAAGAATATAAAATTAGCAATAAAGAAGAATGTTGACATTTCTGAAAAGACATGAAATAGGCTAATTAATAAATAAATATAAATAGTAATAGGATACAAGTGGAAAGGCCTGAGAACTTAATTTAATAGTGTAAAATTGTTTAAAAGCTATAATCTAATACTTTCATCGATAGAGAATGTCGATTTTCAATATATATATATATATATATATATATATTTATAATATATAATTTTGTTATAATTTGACTATATTTTTTATTAAAAATTATATAAAAAATGGGTGGACTTTTAGGCAGTTTATAGTATTTAGGTAATTTGAACAATACTGGGCCATACTTTTTTTTAAAATAAAAATTATCTTTTTAAAAATATTGGTTTTATTCAAAATTAAAACATTTTACACATTTTTGATGAATCATTTTAAATAAAAATAAGATGCGTAAATGTTTAAAATTCAGTATTTTAATTTCATTTTTTACAATTCTTTTGTTACTTATTTATTTCCGTATAATTTTCTTTGTTTATATTATACTTAATTCTTAACATGAATAAATTCTTTAATAAAGAGGAAAAAAAATTTCCAAAGAAATACTAGCTGTTATTCCTAATCGATGTATTTTCCTGCTGTATTTCCTAATGGATGGCAAATACATGAAAATAAAAAAAAACATAATTAATTCTGCTTATAGCAAAATTTTGAATATACAATACTTATTTTAAGTTTAATTTTTAACCGGAGTTATTTCTTAAATAAAGATATTTTTCAGCGAAAAATATTTCCTAATTGAAAGCCAGATTTTTTTCTTTTGTTATTTCTAATCGCCCTTAAGCAGCCGAACTGTTAACATAGAAACGTTGAAGGACCAGCAGTTTAACCTATGATTACATTCAAGGTGTGAACAACACAAAAAAAGATTTTTTTATGACATGAGACATTCGCAGTTCGTTTCTCCTGCAAATGTAATGTTCGCTAGAAGGCTAGTGTTTCTGCTCGTCACAGTAAAAATAGTGTTTCCCAGAAGGTCGTTCTATACATAGACTGGCACTTGTTATAATGAACTTTCAATGCCGGCCAAAGACACCCGAATTATTACAGTGTTTGAGAATATGTCATAGAGCTCTTTTAGTTGTATTATTACTCTTTTCAGATTTAGAGTTATCAAATCAATTTATTGCTAAAATTGAACATTAGAAAATAAGCGAATGTGTATTTTCTTTTAATAATGCCTTATGTTTTTAAGAACATATTTTTAAGGAATAAATTGTAATAAGAAAAAAAATAATTTAAAAAATCATGTTAAAGTATTATTTTAATATTATTAAATAAACTTCCATTAAAAAAGAGGAATGAATTAAAAAAAGATATTATATTACATTAAATTATAATAATTATAAGATATTATATTAAATTTTATAATATAATACAACATTATATAATATATCACTCAAAAATAACATTTATCTGATTTCCCTTGATTTATATTAATACGTCTAATATTAAATAACTTTTAAGCAAATACACGATATTTGTTGCCTTTAAATGGTTTACATATAAGTAGCATGCTAATGGAAACACAAATCGATAAAAATTTAAAAATTAAAGCATAATATAAAACTTTCTAATTAAATATGAAACAAAGTCGTATTTTAAAACTGTATTCTGAAAAGCTATGCGTAGTTATAAACCTAAATATTAGTTTAACATTTATTAAATTAACCAATAACAGAAGGTTGGGGATTTATGTATAGCCGCTAAAAGAATGAGAATAATTTTCTTTTAGTTTTGAATTCAGTAATTCGTTATAAAAACTGGTTCTTATTTCATTAATTGTTATAAGTTATTTGATGTTTTTTTCTTTAATATAATGCAGCATAACTACCAGTTTCCATTATTCTTTAAAATATTTCTCTAATATTATGATATTCTTCTCTCCAAATGGTCTTAAAAAACTCCGTGATTGACTTTATTGGTCTTAGAAGAAAAAAGAGGAATTTTTTATTGAAATAAATATTATATAAGTGATGAAAATCGTGTCGTTTCAGTCATTTTGGTCATGATTAGATACAGTAAAATAAAAAAAGAGAAACTTAATCAATTAAACATATCATGGTCATGAACCTAACTTGATAGTCTTCTTTCTGGTGATGCGTACTTTTTTCCATTCGGGCTTCTGGGATTACGTTCCAGTATTATTCAATATTCTAACTGTGTATATTCAAATTGTTTTAGAAAATGCTGCATTAATGTAATTCAATTAAATTAAGTTCAAAAGTTAAGTTTATACAAATCTCGGAAGCTGATTGTTATTCCTTTTTTTGGTATGTCTAACATTTTAAATTTTTCTAAATAATTACTATTACTGAAATATATTATAGAATGTTTTACTAACTGGTAAATTTCTAAATAATGTAAATAATACATTTTTAAAAAGCACAGAATGCAAGTAAGATGTTAGCAATAAAAAAATGATATTTGTTTGAAAGAAAGATTTCTTTGAATCAATGTACATCTGTTTCTTTTAAATGGCATCCTTAAAATCTATTTACAAAAATTATTTGGGAATGTCAATAATCTTTTATATTTTTTAGTATTTTTTATATTTATATTTGATTATAGAAAGGAAAGCATCTATGACAGTGAAAATATATTGCGAGTATCTTCATTTATACTGTGTGGTTAACACAAATTCGTTTTTGTCTTTTTCTTCTGGCATTAATCTTCATTTTATTTTAGTTTTTTGCTTTAGACAAATGGGGAAAACCTGTTACTAAATTTCTTTGCTTGTAGTATAAATATTTTAATAGTTATTAAATGTTATAACAAGTATAATTAAGGCACAAGAATCGATTTTAATGCTGGAAACAAATGCTTGAATATAAACGATTTGATAATTAATTCAGCTTTAAGGAACAATTGATTTAATAATAATTTTTTTTGCCGTAATTTCTTTAAATAATTTATTATCCTCTAAATAAGCAACTTAGGATCGACACAGAATTTTTTCCATTTTAATCAAGCGAATTTCCAGCTCAGCTACTTTAAGTAGTTTTCAGCTAAATAGTACTTGAAACATAATTGATGCAAGTGCATTTTTATATGCTTATTATTGCTGTTTTATAAGTAAGAGTAAATTTTATAAATAAAATAAAAATAAAAGAATAAACCCTAAAATTTAAAAAAATATTTTGACTCGAAGTTCGAATCTCTTTTGGTTTTTTTTCTTTTGAATTTCTGCTTGAATTAACCAATATCAAATAAAATTCTTTGATTTATCAAAGAAAAAAGCAATGAACTATGGATATCGTCTTTAAGCGGTTTAGTTTACTTACTGAGCTTTTCAGTACTAATATTTATTAATTTAATTTATTTATTTATGATTGAACATTAAATAATCTTACCTCGCAATATTCAACATGAAATTTACAGATGTTAATATACAAACAATTTAAACTTTATACGAAAACTTTTTAAAAAGTAATCAAAAATGCGTCAAAAAATGGATGAAAGAAAATATATTAATATTTGTTTTATATTTACTTCTAGTTTAAACTCAACAAAATTAGCAATACATAATTTAATCCATATAGAAACAATCAACATTCTACGGAGATTACACTTTTGCTCGATCTGTATTGAAGTAATATATGTTATATAGTATGATATAAACGGAGAATTATTTTTAATGAGGTTAAATTTAATTTAGTGTAATATATTAAATTTCTTTTCCGAGATGTTAATAATATCAGTATTTCGCAAGTCATATTACTGACTCACCGACGCACCCGAAGATGCGCGGATAAAGAAAAACTGAATGAACGGACCTCCGCATCAGCAATACTGGCGGGAACTGTGGTTGAGCCCTAAGGGTCATCACCGGCCAAGGTACAACCCATCCAGTAGGAAGTAGCTCCCGTCATCGATGGAAGGACCCCCCATTAGTGTACCCTACAGGGTGGTGAGATCCAACTATTGTGCCGGAAGGATTTCATCCTCAATTACGATATGCCCCCCCCCCCCGAGAAGGACCATATAGCATAAAAAAATTTCTAAAAAATTTGTTAAGAATGGTGCAGATGAAGGTTTCCAAAAACGTCAGTATGCATTAAAAAATTTCCTAAACGTCAATATGCATTAAAAAATAATCAATAACATTTGTAACGTTTAAGGAAAAGGGAATTAAAACTTTTCAGATAGTATAAAAATGTATCGAAAAACACTTTATAGAATAATCAATAAGTTGGGCAAGACAACTGATTTCTGCATATTTTCCCAACCGGGAATTAAATTTCATAATTCATTTCTTTTTATGGATTGATTTTTGGGCAATACTTGGAATTTATGACACGGATAATTGAAAATTTAATTTACACAAATAGATTGAATCACATAAATGGAATCATGCAAATTAAGTCCAATTCTGTGAAAGTTAACATATAGGAGGGGATATTAATATTTTACTAACAGCCAAAACTCAATTAATGGATAATTTAAGCATCTGCTTACATAGCAGAAAAATTTGAAAATATCTAAGTCCACCTGCAGATATATGAAAATGAAGTCTTGTCATACATCTGAATTCATGCATTCTGCTTTCTTGTTATTCGGAAAATCAGAAGCTATAAATGAAGTGAATAAACACCATTTAAAATTCAACCATCTTTTAAATTAAATATTAAAAACCTGACTGTCTAACTGATTTCTTGTATATAATTTATTCAAGCAAAATATTTTTTTAAGCTAATGTAAATTTGTATGCTTTCAGAATGTCAATGAACAAGTTATCTGGTATAAAATTTTCTTTACTTAAATCATTTATAAAGAGTTTCCTGCAGTGATTTCTCTTTACATTTTTGTCTCTCTGTTCTATTGAAAAATTGGTTTCTGACCACTTTACCTACCTTAAACTTTACAAATTATTTTAAGAACCAGTCAGTACAAATTTTCTTAACACTGAAAGAAAAGGGAAAAACAAATAAATGAAGAAAGAAATTAGAAAATAAGAAAAAGAAGCCGTATAGAAATAAGAATATAATAGCTTAGAGAATAATGCATTGAAACCGATTTGCTGCTATTATTAATCAAAGATTTTCTAATGATACTACTATCTTTTTCTAAAACTATGCTAATCTTGTATCCTTCTCTTTAGAGATAAGCAGATTATATGAACTTTTTTCTGTTTTAATGTCAAATTTCTTTTTTTCACTCCTAAATACTTGTTTTCTTCAAATTACGAACAGAACGTTAATCATTACTTCTGTACATTTTAATTAGACAAAAATCTACCTATATTAAAAAACAAAAATATGTATGAAGTTTTAAACTGTGAATTAAAAATTTTCAATTAATTCTAAAAAAGTTATTTAATTTTACTAATGAATGTTTCTAATGAATAAAGAAAATGTAAACTTGAAATTATTTAGTAGGGCAATTCTTTGAGGGTTTGGTAATAAAAATCAATTTATTTATTTTACAAAGTTTAACACAAATTTCATTTGAGAGACAACTATTTATTCTATTTGACGGCGCATTTTATGTTTCTATTATCATCAAAAGCGATATTACAGGCAAATATGTGTGGAAACCCCTCAAAACATCAAAAACATTTTCTAAATAATCTTCTAAAATTAGAATTTCACAGCATATTGAATCAGTACTCAGACAACGTGTGCCAAATTTTCTGATAGGAAGGGCGATAGAATCTCATGAACACAGCAGACAGTCACTTAAGCACATACTTTCATTAATTTAGAGAGATTCTTTAATACAAAAAAATAAATAAACACCTAATTTACCAACAATGTTAGTCCCATGTGAGCGATAACAAATATCACTTATCTAAATGCAGTCATTTATTTCTGATAGTTTCATATATTTTTTCAGTTTGAATAATTTCTGTTGAAAAATAGATTTGATATGCGAACGGAAGAACATTGTATTTTTTGTCACTAATTTATGATCTATTCAGGACTTCTGTTAGTGTAACATTTTGAAATTGATATTAAGATGGCATTCGTTCATAATTTGTTCCAATTTTTCCATGAATTCAAATTAAGAACAAATTATTTATTTATGCTTACAAAAAAAAATCCAGCTGGCATGGAAAATTGGTTTTTCAATAAAAATTATCCCAAATAAAAATATATATCTGTAGTAAATAATATATATTAATAACAAAATATCTGTATTAAATGACTGCATTCACTTAAGAATGATATATTGTCAGCCCGAGATTCCAAATAGTGCTATGATTTCAGATTATATTTAAAATAAGTGTTTTATTTTACTAGATAAATCTAGAAATTCTACTTTTTATCCTGAATTAAATTAGTCGTCCAAGTTTTATAAATAAAAAATACATAATATAAAAAGATTATCTAGATCTAATTGCAAAAGTTACGTGTAAAAAACTAATCTAGTTCTCAAATGCTTTGGTGCTTAGAATATGGTTACCTTGATTTAATTCGAAGGGAAAAAGTGGAGATTTTTCTCTAAAAATCGAAAGTTTTTTTTAGTAGGGAAATTATAAAATTTAGCCTTTAATTACTTAAAACAAAAACTACTTCAAATTTGAATTCAGTGTATCAGAATGTCAAGTTTTGACTTGGATTGTCCTAACAATTTTTAAAGTGTCATTTTGGTTAATCTTCTTAGTACAAATTTATAATTTTTTATTTTAATTATTTTCTACTGATGATTTTAATTTGCACTTCATTATGATTATTAGTGCTTCATTAGAATAAATAAAACTTCAACACTTCACCTCTATTCTTTACTTCAAAATTATAAAATCAAATTAAAATACAAATTTTCTTTACCTTTACTTAGTTAATTTTCAATATGTCATGGAAATTTCATCATAACATTGTATAAAACTATCCTTTTCAGAAAGTTTAAGCTCCTTCTTTTTGTTTTATGATATATTTTACTACGACTGCAATCTTTGAAGCTAGAGTTTAAATTTTGAAATAACTGAATGTTTTCTTTAAAGTAGATTTTTTTTCTTGACAAAATTATGGAATTTTGAATTTTTTTCAAGTTTATTGCCAGGTAACACTACTAGTTTGATTTCAAAATTAAATTAACCATTTGAGTGTGGCGAAGCGCTATTGCGCTTGACTTGCCATAAAGGTAAGTATTCTTCCGCACTTAAACAGTTAAAATAATTGGTAAGTTAATAATTTAATTAAAAAAATATTAAACTGCGGAAAATTTATTTAATTTAGATTATCCTGAAGTCAGTTAATAATCGAAACAAAATTTTATTGTAGCAAACATGAGATAAAATGGCGCTGGAAAAATGGACAAAATAAATAAAAACTGTAAAAAAATGGCAATTTCTTTTTCTGTTACTTTTCTGTTTGTCATTGATTTAACTGCTGGGTAATGCATTTCTCACGGATAATTCTTTGTTTCCTGGATGATATGCCTTGATTGCAATAAAAATGATACTCAGATATGTGGACAAGCGCTGGGTATTTTGTATTCTGCAAAAGCATACCTCATGAAACACACGAATTTCGCTCTGCATACATTCAATTCCATTAAAAGGATTGAATATTTCTGTGTGTTGTACAAAGAGGTAGGAAGAAGAATAATTTAGGCACAGTCACGTATCTAGAGCACATTTCTCGTATCTCTTTCCTCGGTTACATCTGACAATTTCTGTGCGACAGGGGGGCAGCCAGGGACATAAAATTACTCCCTCGGTAGAACCTCCTACATTAAGAGAAAGAAAACACCCGCTGAATAATCATGAAGTGAGAATGAATGATCATGTAAAAGAAGATAAAACATTCGTTCGAATTTTGTTTGTTCGAGAATCTGCCTCATCTGATATTCGACCTATTTACGGGGAAATTTATGCTTGTTGTTTATTTTATATTTTTATTGGAGAATGAGTATGCTTATAAATATTTACGAGAATATTTATAAAACCTGGAATTATGTAGGTAGAGTACAACTGAATTTAGTTTGAGCTACAAATCGATTAATTCGAGGCATTTATAAACAGATTTCCCCAGTGATATGATATTAATTAGTTTAATAATCCACCATTAAAATTATTCGATAAAACTTTGGTATTAATTATAATGAATTTTCAAAATAATTACTTAATCGCTGTATTGTGAATATTTATTAAATGCCAAATATATCAAAGAATGTTTTGTCATTATAATAGAAAAAGTATATTATAAAATTCTGATTAATACTGTAGATTTCGATCTGATTTGATAAACTCAGTAACATTAAAATCCGAGTTATCCTCCGATTCTTACAATAATCAAGCCATGAGTAATCATCTAAATGGAGGAAAAAGACATAAAACAACAAGATGATTTTGAATGATTTTGATTTCCAATAGAATCCTCATACACTTTAAACATCAATTAATTAACAGTATATTACTGTACTTAAAAATTTATTCGTTTAATATTTTACGAACTATTAAGGTGCTTTTTAAAAATTTATTATTGCTGTTTTTTAACAGCATTTTGGAAATAACAATCACGAAAAGTTCACAAATCAAATAATTTTCTAGAGCATAATCTAAATTTTCACAAAATTCTACAAATATTCAGAAAATAATATAAAAATAATAACAGAAACAACGACAAATTCACTGACACCTTTTAATTTCAAAATCGTTCAAATATTGAAAATAATAACTATCTACGAAATGAAAAAGAGGTAAAAATTTTGTATTACAAAACAGTAGTTTTAGAAACAAGACTAAGTTTATCTTTTTTAAACATATTTTTTAAGGGGTGGCTATATATATATATACGTGTAACCACACATTATTAATTTAAGGTAGCACAAAAATTGTTTAAATACAGCATCGAATATTTTGCAATATGAAACAGTAAAGTAAAATAAAGCAATCTCCCCAAATAAAATTAAAAACTTCTGCATAAAATTTGTTTGCTAAAATCTACAATAACAAATTTTCAAACAATAAATAAATAAATAAACAACCCTTTTGGCTTTTCCGGTGGCATTCACCACCGAGGTATTTTAAGTTCTTAATTTTCATTTCTTTTCAAAACTGATGTGGCATTTGTCACAACTTCCTGGTTCCTAGAGTCACGGTGAAAATGATATGAAATTAAATGATGTTCTCTTGATGACCCTTATCACTAATTTCCATCATTTTTTTATTCTATTTTTTAAAAATTTATGACTGAAAGGGTTAATATTGGAAGAAATTCGTTTACTTCTTTTAGTTGCATCATACTCTTATTTTATCACCATGAAAACGTATTGCACTTACACTTAATATACCATCTTGAAAATTTTATTGATGAAGGCCTCAATGAAAGGATTAACAATGAATAAAGTAAGCGTTCCTTTTAGGAAAATCTTACAATCTTAAAAATCAAAATAATTTTCCTGCGATTTAACAAGACACGTTTACAGAAATGTCAAATGACTCATTGTTATTTTGATAATTTAAATAAGAAAAATAAATAATGATGGTGGATCTAGTCTCTCTGGGCTTACCTTAACTTCTCATATAGATGAGTCAAGGATTCATGATAAAGAAATAGTTCGATATCTTCTGCTGGTCAAAGAAACCTTTGAGGATTTAGTTGTCACCTGAGGTTCAAGTTTGACTCTGCAAGAATATATGGGGTTCGGCTGTTCTATGTTATTCTGATTTATTCGTGTGCCTACGGATGAATAGGAGTAGCCATATAAAACTAAAGTTGCATTTTATGCAACTTTTTTTCAGATAGTATGTTCCAATTTGTAATAAATGAAAACAGGTCGGAAATAATAATGCATTAAGTATGATGAAAGCTAATATCTCCTTATCGTTATAGTCAATTATTCTAAAGGAAAACAGTTTTAACTTACTTATCGAATTTGTTCTATAGAGCAGAGGTTTTACAAAATTAAGTTTAAATGAAGAAAGATATAATTAGATATATAGAGCCACATCGAGATGATTGTGTTATTTGTTATCAATGTATGAAGAAGATATAATCTTTCCATAAATTCTGCTCACGTGATAGGTATTAAATATTTTATCTCTGCATTCGTGATTATCCAGTAAACTTCCTGATTTGTTTAAATTATACTTTTTTTGATAAGAGGCTGATATTTTTCACATTTTTCAATCGTTAATAAAATGCTTTTTATTCATCCACTCCAATTCAAATACATTTGTTTATTAAAAAAACTTGTAGTGGATGATACATTATTATGATACTTGATGTTAATACAGTTTTTCAATATTAATTAATTAATTAATTTTTACTACTTTAAATAGAATTTTAGCTGTTTCCAATAAAAATTGTAATTATCAGGCAGTAACACAATCTGTAAACTGCAAGGATTTCAGGGTTTTACACGTGAAGGGGAAGAATTCTTGCGAAAATCGATAATTTTTTGCTAAATTATTAATCTTAATTGTAATTATTCAATAAAAAGTAACTTAAATAATAAAAATTGACCAAAGTAGAAATTGACTTAATTTTTTTATATTACTTGTTTAAATATTATTTTTTGTGTTTTATTTTTCCACTATTACCAGCATTACGTTGAGTACCCTTGATTGGCTCACTCTTTGCTTGTAGTGAACGTACCTCGGATTGGAAACCTCTGCTCGAAATTATAAGTGAAAAATACATTTTTACTTAAATATTTTTAATTTCAATTTTTTACTGAATTTTATGATAAGAGGATTGGGCAATTATCAAAAACTCCTTCTCTTTTTTAAAAAGGCAGATTCTTCACCAACGCAATATGCGCCAAGCTAATACTTTTACCTGGCATTACGCAATCCAGTGACCTACTTTGATTCATTGAAGAATGACGATGATAGCTTTATCCCGCCAATGATTAATTGAGCTTGCATTCCATAACCAGACATCCAGCGCCCCCAGACAATATTCCATATTCCACGAGACCGTCAAGGCCAAACCACAAAACAAAACTTCCACTCAAGTGAAAAAAAATCCACAAAATACAAAAGAAAAACACAGCCACCAGGACAATATCCAGCAAAAACTTACGCCTTCTTTCCTGGCAAGATAGGACCTCAGGATAATCAACATGAACCGAAGTGCCCCCCTGGGAATCATGGCGAACAGCGCGAACCCACTCAGCTAGATTAATAAACCTGGCTACTACGTGGATGATGGCATTTTTTTCTTCCTGCCACTATAATGGCGGTCTCTTGTCAAGGCTCTTGAATGGAAGTAGATTATGCGACGACAGTAACCATCCGAGATAGAATTGGGGTAACATCAAGGATTCTCAGCGAGTCCCACTGATTGAGAATAATTGGCAGTTGGTGGTAAACTCTTCGAGGGGGACATTGGGACGGTCATGGCTGCTACCAGAAAGTGGTTTCCCCGTATGAGGAAGAGGAGACCACCTTTGAAAAAAATTTACAGCAGATACTCTACTTCTTACGGGTGAGTGAACTGCTTTCGAATTTTTTCCCTCCAAGAAATTCTTAAATAGAGAAAAGAAATTTAACTTTGATATTTAAAATTTTTTTTTTTTAACGATAGATGAAAATTTTTAAACCGAAAAATTATAATAATATTTCTTTGTACATTATTTGTAGTTCAACTGATAAAATTTTTAGAAATTTTTAAGAGAATAATTTCCACATTTGAGAACTCTGATGAAAATTTTTTAAACGAAAAATGATAATATATTTCTTTGTACATTATTTGTAGTTTAATTGATAAAATATTTAGAAATTTTTAAGAGAATAATTTTAGAAAATCAAACGAGTGAAAAACATTATAAACAATTCGACGATCACAGCTTTTGTATGGAAAAGATTTGATCACCTTTTTGCCTATAGTTTGCACTACAAGAAATATTTACTTTTCAAACACTTTATTTATCTTATATGAATCTTTTTGTTCAAAGATGTCTGAAATAAGTTGTTTTACTAACAAAAAAAATTGAATTTCAAAATTTTTCAGTGCAAAGAACGAATTTTTGATTTTATTTTAATGAGTCACTTTCGGTGATAAAATATTTCATTTAATTTTCTTATCAGAATTTTTCGTAAAAATTATTATAGTATGAAATGTATCAAATTTTTAATTTTTTTTACTTATATTTAATTTGGTTATAACAAACTTTATATGTGAACTTTACTAAACTTGTAGTTTTTAAAGACTAAGAAATTTTAAATAAGTTGATTTTATTAAATAACAAGAATTCTTTAGTATGATTATATTGGTTTTCACAAATTTTTCAAATTAATTGAAAGAAGAAGAAAAAAGATCTACGAGTTATCAATATGTTGTAAGATTCAATGAAAATAAATAAATATTTTCAAATAAAATTTTTTAAAGGGAGTTCTGCTTAAGTAAGTTGCATCATTTCAGTAGATAAATAATATAATAAAATGAGAAAAAAAATGAAAATATTTGAAATTTTTTTTACAACTAAATCATCTATTAAGATCAGATACAGTTATTTGTAATCAAAGAATTTTTTTTTCTTTCGCAAAAAGTAATGACAAGCAAGAATGAAAACTTGCTTATCTCTAAATGAGAACATGATATTTTTTTCTTATTAAATAATATTAGATATTTTTACAAATACCTCAAAATTTCAATAGTTCTCCTAAATGTTGATCTAATAAATCATGAATGTTAGAACTGAATAAAAATTGAAAATTTGTAAACAAGTTTAATATCAAATTAAAAAAAAAGTTTTATAAAATCTACGAACTTGAACGAACTGAGCAGTGTTCATGACAACTTATTGCAATAATATAGAAATATGGTGCTACTCCCAAAAAACAACCATAATATCTATTTCGGAAGTTGTAGATTATGAAATTCTGTTTTAATACTATTCTTAAAAAAGATAGAATTGAATGTTTTCATGATTGATAATCAAAGTATTAGCTATTTTTTATGTTCTCAAACCAAATGAAGAAGAATGAATTTCGAAAGAGAACTCAGTAATTCATGTTTATAAATATTAGACAGATTCAGTGTTCTTTCTGTTTATTAATTTCTTTTATTTTCTCAAAATGAAAGTGATGTTTTATTTGATGTACACTTGTAATGGTTATATGCAACAGGTACAAGGGAAACAGTAAATTAAACATTCCTTTATTTTTGAAGAAGAATTCATTTTTAGAAATGAGTTAAGAGAACATGAAATGCAAAACTACTGAACGAATAGCAATTGTTACCATTTTTACTTTCTGTGCCAGATTGAAACATGTCTCGGAGATTATGTCATTTTTGAATCAAAAATAAATTTTTTTTTCATCAAAAGCTTTACTAAAAACATTTCGTTGAAAAGATTGGCTTTCAAAGAATTAAATTTGCCACTTTATATTGAATAATATATTATTTCAATTCCCATTGGTAATTTATCAGTAAATTATTCGCTAGACATAAGTCTTGGATAGTACTATGGTTAATGATAGATATGTGGATGTAAGTTTTTTATTAATTTAGAATTATTAATTGATTTTCATTTAATTTTTTATGGAACAACTTTCTTTTAAAATCTTTTCATATTATTTTGCTTCGTGGCAAGAATGAAGAACCATGAGTAGATCAGACATATGAAACATACAAATTTCAGCTTACTCACTCACACACTGAGGAGCCATTTTAGTACCCTCCCATTCTATCCTTCCTTTCCCCCAAAAAAGGAAAGAGTAAGAGAATTCATTCACAAAGTATAAACAAAACACAAAAGTGAATAATTGAACTTCAGCAAGTGAAATAATTAAAAATGATTTCATTCTTAAAGTATAAAAAAATAAAGAGTATAAAAAAAGAGTTGAATTCAAAAAGTAAAAACTTTGGCAGAAGTCTTTTCTATTTTATTTGTTGAAATTATAATTTAAATTTAGTTTATTGACAAATTACTAGAATAGCAAGCAATGGTTAATAAATGACTCGTCTTAATATTCGGATAAATAAATTTTGATTTTAATGTTAATGAATTGTTGAAACTTTTTCATTTTTTTTGTGTGTGAATTTGCACGATATTAAATTTCTTGACACTATTTTATTATTTAGTAATTTTATGTGTGATAATTAATTGCATCAGTAGCTTAAAAAAGAACTAATGAAATTTCTGTACTTGCAAAACTTTTCTACTTACTTTAACTAACCACTATTTTTCTACTTTCAAACCAAATTAACTATTTGAACATTCCTGATATAAATTGATGTTTCACACTGTGCAGTTTCACACTGTGAATTAGTCTTTCTTTTCTTTTCTTTTTATTTATTGTTAGTAATAAGTTGCAGTTAAAAATTTATAGTAATAAAAAAACCTATTATATAGAATTTATTGTACTATGAACCACTATTGAAAATTTTCCGAAATTGAGAATAATTCAAAATTTTTATTTATATATCTATGATTCTTTCTTAAATTCAATATAACATTTTTTGAAAGAAAGATTAACATTATTATGTGTAGAATACGTGTTCAAGTATTAAGCATTTGTAAATGCTTGAATTGCGTCATAAATAATTTGAAAAAAGAACACGTCCAGTGGCGGATTTAGAGTTTCAGAGGCCCGAGGCGCAATTGAATTTGAGGTCCCCCCCTCCAATTATATATACAGTATGCATTCTTTATACATATTTTTTTACTCTGTTATGCTCTGTATCGAATTTTTTGTGTTAAAAAAATAGAGGGTGGGGGGTGAACCTAGGTACATAAAACTGAAAATTAAAATCAATTTTTTCATTCTACGTGGCAGTATTTTAAAGGATGATGAAGTTCAGGGTGTGTTAAGAGTGTTCTTTAAAAAATAGGTGCTATTTTGTACCATAATTGTGCAATATTTTTCAGAGATACATGCCAAAAATTTCATTATACACTAAATCAATTATTATAGAATGGAGCTGTTTTTCTCTATTGAGAATAAAAATATTTTGTCTTTGAATCAGAATTAGCTGACTATTGATGTTATCAGAATTAGCTGATATTTTATTTTGTTACTTAAAATTACAAGATGTTGATTCTTCTGTTCCATTCTCAGATCGATAATTAATTTTTTCGAATTCGCATTTTGCTTCGGGTCGCTTATTGGCTTTTTCTTGTGCTTTTTCTGTTTTAATTTGTTCATCTTTCTTTTTAGGTTTGCATTCAATTCTATTTCTCTTCAATTTCTTCAAATTCATTATCAACGTCAGCTTGTTCAGTGATTTTTTCTTGGGCGCATTTTGTTTCAGTGAGTTCATTTATCTTTTGAAATACGCATTCTTGTTCAACTTGCTCATTAATTTCTTAGAATTCATATTCTACTTCAGCTTCCACAACATTTTTTAAATGTAAATATTCAATTTCAATTTGTTTATAGATTCTTTTAAGTACACATGCTTCATCAAGTTTCTCAACTGCTCTTTCTGTTTCATTTTCCATTTTAGCTCATTTTCCAAATGTTATACTACATTTATTGAGTAAATTTTTAAATCGTTCTGCATTTTTTTGTCTTTTGCGTTTTCAAACCCTCGATTCAAACTTTCTTTTTTGTAACATGGCTAAAACATTTTAAAAATTAATTGCATAAAAAATATTAGCTGGACTTCTGACGATTTTTCTGAGTTGAAAAATTTCCACCTTCAGTTAAGAGGAGAAAATAACCAGTTTATTTTATCTTTTTGAGGGGTGACAATGCCTACCTATTCGTATTGTTAATGAGCCCTGTTTTTTACTTTCAAATGCGCCAAAAATATAAAGCCACGATCTCAAAAATACAAAAATAGAAACGAAAATGTATTTAAAAAAATTATATGCTTACCAATCTTTACATTGATCAAAGGTCAAACACAAAAATGAATTCTTTTCCACAACACAAATCAAAGTCAATATTTTTAAAACGTGAAACACTAAATCGCCAACAGGATGTTTTGGAGAAACTAACCACCTTGATTAAAGAACTTCTAACCAAGGTCTCTAACTAAAAGGCGTCTTATCTCCTATTATACAAACACGTTTATTGCCGCGAGAGCTTTTCTTGCACTTCATAGAGTCCGAGTGCACAGGAGGGTGTAATATGATATATCTTTAGTTTCATACAAGATAAAAGATGTAAAATGTCTCCCCTCTCCTGGTTGACTTTTTACTCCCTTATTATCAGAATAGTTGGTTTTTCAAGGGTACTGATATTGCGTGATTCTTTGATTGAGGTAGATGAACCAAGAATGGTAATAGTAGAATATAATAATGAAAAGTTTTATTAAAAAATATCCTCTTTTTCAAAAATTTTATCTTTTTAGAACAAAATTTTGAGGCCCCTTAATTTATGAGGCCCGAAGCGCGCGCCTCATGCGCCTGTTTGGAAATCCGCCTTTGAACACGCCCATCTTTTGATTTTCAGTGAATTCATACATAATTTGTTAATTTTCTATTCTTTATAATTGTGTACCACAAGATAGTACGATGAATTCTGTAAAAATTGCAGTATTAAAAAAAAAACTAAAAAATTTGATGTCTAAACTTTTTCAAAAAAATGTTTAGTTTAAATGCTCAGTAAAAATTTAGTTAATATATAGATTAGTTAAATGCTATTTAATACTTCCGTACTATATTATCCACATTATAAGTTATTATAATCATTGTAAAATTTGTCATCATCACTATTTTAAGATTTTGAAGTATAAAAACATATAAATTTAATTCGGAAGCTCTAAAAAAGTTAAGCTGAAATAACAAGAGTTAATTAAAATCGATTATACATTCTTTAGAAAAACCCGTACTCAAGACATTTATTTTAAAAGATATGCTTAATACATTAGGAAAACGATTGAAAAGTTTGTATAAAATTAGGCCGTCACACACGTCTGTTAATAAATGAAATTTTATTTAAGATACATTTATTTATCTATAAAATCACAAATGTCGATCAAATTTTTAAAATCGACGTTGAATGGTTTTGTTCATGGCAGTTGAGTAGCTCATAAGGATTGAGTTGCTTATCCCTAGGAAGGATATCGCATCTCATACTCAATATATATTATTTCAAACAATATTGTAAGACAGTTATGTGAAGAAGTTTTTTCCCATCACAATGAGAGTTCTTGAGACCATTGAGAATCGCAATACAAAATTCCATATTTTCTCTTCTACCATTTTATTTATTTCTACAAAAGAAAATTTTGTCCCTGTGTTAGGAAAAGAGTTTTTTTCCCAAAAAGTAATTTTCCACCTGTATACGTTAAACCTTTATTAAAATATACACAATTATTTTTAACAATTTCTCTGAGCGAAATATATATAAATAAATGACTGCAACTGTTAATAATACTTACATAATTTTACAAATGGCAACACGCAAATAAATAAATGCTTTGAATAGCATACAAAGTCAAAAGAAAAAAAATTTTGTCAGGGAAAATTTTATTTATTTTTTTCCATCACAAAAAAAGGATAAAAAAATTAATTACATAAAATTATCTGCAACACTTAATAATTAGTACATGCTTTAGCCTATAGAGATTTTTAAAAAATCGTTTTTCGAAGTTATATCTATCTATAACCCTTTAATTGGCAAATGGTGAAAAATTGTAATTTAAGTAATTAGTAAATAGTAAATAATAAATTTGTGTATTCCTTGAAATGTTTAAATTTATTAATTCTCTGAAATTAGTGTTAATTAATTTGTTTTATCTATTACTCAAACATCTATGTTCTAAAGCCTCTTTGCAACATCTTGGAATTATGAATCTTCCGTCAGAACCAATGAACACTTTGCTTCTGAGCAAATGTTCCAAATACATGAATAGTTAACGATAGGCCCGTATTATATTAAAGTGATGACATTCAGTAATTTCTTTCCTCTCCCCCCCCCTCAAATTAGGAACGGAATTTGAGAAACTGTTGATTGTTAATATATTCTTGTCAGTTTCTTGTATTTGAAATATACTGATTATGTTGTCATTTCCATAAAAAGAGCACGAGATTTTGACAATTCCTCACATTTCAGACCTCTCTGAGTCCAAAAACAAGCGTCGCACTCTTCATCTGACCACGATTCAAAATTATGAGGTCCGTCCTAAAATAACCCTATGGCTACTTTACAATGGAATGTTAAAATAACTTAACTAAACTGAGTTCTAAAAAATGACAAATATTTCCAATTATGCCCGTCTGTGAGCATGATAATTCAAAACTAGGTGTGTGCTAGAAAAATGCGATTTGGTATATTGTATTCACTCTAGTTTTGTTGATTTCTATCAACTTTTGATCCAAATTTATTCAAAGGAAATTTATATGTCTGGCTGTTGAGTTCAAGTGAATGCAATCATTACAAAGCTTAATGATTTAGGTAAATAAAACTTAGTATATTTACTTGGCATCTACATTGTGGATATATATTAAATTTGGAAACATTAATCAAAGGGTTAATTGTCGTCCAGTACATACGTCCTTAAAAAGACACTTTTACTGTTAAAAGATGAAAAGCGAACCATTTAAGTGATATTTCGAATTTCCTTACGAAATTTAGTTTCGAATACAAGAACTATAGCAAAGTATAAAGTTTGTTAACAAGCTGTCGTTCAATAATTAGATTCGATCGAAAATTCGTTTGATATCCAAACTCTGAACAAAAACTTTAGACGGACGAAGAAAGAGAGAAAAAAAAATTGTCCATGTCACGCAACAGATATTCAACTCGAAAACTTGGTTTCAGTATTGTGACTATTGCTAATCAGAATGTCGTTACGGTTATCAGATTGAGTTCTCTTAGTTAAATTGTATTACTAAAATGACAATTGTATGGAAATGCCAAAATTTGAAGGTGATGCTGTTAAACATTTCTAATAATGACTACCAACTTTAAAAAACAGTTTCGTTTGATGTAGATCTGGGAGAGATAGAAAACGTATTTCGGCAGAAGTAAAAAATTCGTGTAAACGCTGTAGGAAAATAAAATATATTTAAAGGAAAAATTCTCCAGTAGAATAAAAACTATTGAACAGTAAATATAACTTTAAAATGGTAGTTGTCTTCGTTAGAATCTTAGGCCTCTTCATAATTATTAAAATATTTTTATCACATCAGAACATGATATTTTGGGAATAAACCAAATCCTTAGGCGAAAAATTGAAATTTTATTATCTTCACGAGCATATAAAAAAATCAACTTTACCATCGAATTCACAAAAGCTCTGATTAAAAAAAATAAGTTTATGACAACAGCAAATAAAATCTAAAAAAATGTCATTTTGAGCGCATGATTATATAAAATGAAATAAAAAGGAAATGTGATATTTTTTGAAACAATCAATGAGAGATAAAGTTTTTTGGATTGTTTACAATACTAAAGTGACTCATCCAATCAAACAATTAAAACGAATAAAAATATAATTTAAATTGCACGAGCACGTGGTTCTTGGCCGTTCAACTAATTATGTTCTCACATGATGTATTGAAATATGCGTAGCAGATTTCCTTTAAACCTTTATTTTTTTTATCCTTTTCTTATTCAAATCCATACAAATAAAATTGAAATAATTTTTTGTTACCTATAGAAATACAAACTATATATATATATATATATATATATATATATATATATATATATAATCAAATTCTTCTTGCAAATATTTGAAGCAATCGGTGGAGTGATCTTCCATATTTTTTCTAGAACGTTTAAGGGACTTTAATAAAAGTTTTGTCCCTCCCACGTAAAAATGGGAGCCTTTGGTATGGCAACGAATGTCGTATAAAATTGATAATAATAAATTATAGTTTATTGGCATGGAAGAAACATTGTTATTGAATCTATCAAGCAAATATGAATTCATAATGCCTTTTATTCGACCGATTATAACTAAAATTTAACATGGAACTACAAAAGAAGTCACTGTACGACAAGTGGAATTTCGATGATTAAAATCATTGAATTTATATGTATGAGAAAACGCAGATCGACAAGTGATCATTATTTTGATAAATTTGGCTCAGAATTAAATAAGAATCCACATTTTAGATTCCGAATCTGTGTACTAAATTCATCTAGCTCAAGTTTTGTCAGTATCAAGTTCACTTGTACTTCAAAAACAATACAGATAGAACTGACTCTGAATGAATTTACACATATTTTTCCTTAAGTCTGTAGTGAATACCTATCATAAATAATTTATACTTATAACAAATAGTATATACCTATCTTAAATCGTATAAACCTATCATGAATAATATAAAACATATCAGATATCTGTAAACTACCGGATCCGTCAAGCCTGTGTCTGACGTAATTGCCGCGTCTCTCATCATCCGAGTATTAGCTCGAGAAGCTTCTAAAAAGCTATTCTCTCTTTTTTCTATTGGGAAGACATTCACGCACTGCATCGGTGAAACTTGTGGTAAAAATAAAATGTTTATTTTCTTAAGTTAAATTGTAAATAGTATTATTTTTTCTAAAACGTTGCAATGATTGGTGTCACAACAAAATACACGTAACGCTATTTACGACAAGTTTATTCAACTCGCTGAAAGTGGTTTTGTGTTATAGTTTTCACTGTCAAACAGTTTTATACTAAAAATGTGTTTCTCGAACTCCGGGACGTTTCAAATGTAAAGATTATTCAAAATCTTACTCTCTTTCTAAATGAATTTTTTCAGCAATTATTATATTTTTTCTTCGCTTCGTATATGAGAAAGTAAAAAAAAATTATAGTGTATTTTTGGTTCCAAGAATTTTAATATATATTTTTTAAATTAGAAGCTTATTTACTTGCGCTTTAATAAATAAAAAATCCCATGATGACATTCAAGATTTAGTTTAAAGAATCAAATTTAAAATAACGGAAATATTTTATATTTAAATAAGATTTATTTTACTTTAAGCGTAGTGAATTTTTTTCTTTTAATTTGAAAATTGTCTTGAAGTTTCCTGTTATTTAAACGTTGAATAAATTTTTTAAAGGTCCGAAGTAAATAAGATTTTCTATATAAAATGCCTACCTTAGTGTTCCTTATTGCTAACACTCTTAAGTTGCTATATAGAGGGGTTTTTTTTGTACTTCATTTTTGAAATTTTGTATAATCATTTTAATACTTTATAAATTATGGGAAAAAATCCGAAATCCCCTTAGTAAGTCTGCAATTTTTCGTGAAACTCCAAGAAAGTTTTCATCGTTAATTAAAAATAAATTTGGTGATGATAAAAAAAGAGTAACATTTTTTAATAAAATTTTTACAGCTGCAATAAATCTTTTAAAACTGTTCATTTTTGTGTAAATAGGTATTTAATAGAATACTAATATAAAATTTTTTTCCCACATATTGATTTTGCGTTGCATAGCTTTCGAAGTTTCGTTAATTTGATACTTAATAATTATTAATATTATTTATAAATGATTATAATATTTTGTACGTAAGTAAGCACATTTTTTGCTCACAACTATTTAACTACAAACTATATTTGAACGAAAGTTTGGTGATAATTAACCAGTCAATTTTCCATTGAAAAAAAATCTCCCATGTTATATCAACTATTTAGTAATTGTTGTTTGAAAATGCAATACTGCGTAACAATGAGTTTTTCTTTCATTAATTATTTAAAATAAGAGACAGAAAACAATGTTGAAATTCTGATGGCTGTTGTCTTTTTTCTTATGGTTCTTGCCATAGACAAGCTTGCTGATGTTGTCAGTGATTTAAGCCTAATCAGCGTCTCTTGTTTTGTAGTAGTGCCAAGTCGGCCAAGAATATGACTTTTTGCAACTCATTCATCACATTCGCTTGCACAGCCTGTTTTTACAGGGGGTACATTCATTCACTCCCTTTATAGATAGAACACAAAAGAACAACCATGCCCAAAACCAGGACTCGAATCCGGAACGCCCAGATCATGGGGAAGACACCCTACCCCTATTCCAGGATGCCGGGAAATTTTAATGGTTTAATCTGTAAGTCAATTGCTTGTTTGTTGATAACTTAGTTTAATAAATTATAATACAGTTTCGAAGTAATATTAATCAAAATACAAGAAAGGATATTTTAAAAATAAATTAATGAACAAATATAAAGGGAAAAAATGGGAAGCTTGAAAATAAAGCTCTAATAAATCTTTTGGGGCAAAATGTAAAATTCGTTTTATTATAAAGTAACTATAGATTAGATCATGAAAAATATAATCTAAGACAAAAAACAGGATATAAAAAAGAATTTAAATGATATTATATCGCTTTTATTAGTATGATTCAAAATTATTATTGAGCATCATCCAGATAGAATATTCTAGAATCCATTATGATCGTTAATTTGTGCGAGTTGCGGAGATGGGCATCAATATCTCCTCCTCGTATTGATCCATTTCATTTTGTCGTGGCACATCTGTTTGTGTGAGAGATTGGCATTCAAAACACGTATTACTGGAGCAAGGTCAAGCGATACAACCGAATCAATAATCTTACGTGCAATGTCCAGTCTTGCTTTTTCAGTGAATCGTCAGTCCTTCCCCCCTCTTTTTTCTTTTCCCGCCCCAGCTGACCAACGGTAACCACAGCGCCGTTGCCAGGACAGCGGTTTGACGTTTCTTAATTTCCCGAGTTGAAATTGTGACGTAAAACTGGTAGGTGAAAGAAGTAAACCACTGAGGCCACAGAGCAATAGGTCTAATGTGTAACACTAACACCTACCCATACATTTCACTATGTTTTCGCTCAGTTCATCGATCCACTTCAGCTAAGTGTTTTCAGTAAGATTACTTGAACGCAGGCTGAACTAATACTTCATCCCCCCCCCAAAAAAAAACTTTGTTGAACGAATAGAGATCCGATCTTGAAAATTAATGTTTAGTGTATGATATAAGATATGCATTGAAAGTTGAAAACAATCGTTTAAATTTGTATTTGATTTGTGAGAATATGACACCTCGAAAGAAAATGTCTTTATTGTGACCCTACAATTGATGCATAGAATAATTTTGACTTTTGTTCTAGTTTAGATTGGTTAAGTTCAGTTATTATCTGTCCAATTTAACAGTAGTTGTTTCGGCTACTAGTCCTCTTTGAAATAGCATTTATTTTGGAATAAAATCGTCACAGACACTGAAATAATATTTCAGAGAACACACTGGGCCCAACTTTGCCTGATTGGGGCCCGGGGCAAAAAAATTCTTTGACTCCCCCGTCTGTCTTTTTTTATCTTTGAAAAGCAATCTTAAAAAAAGTTCATCAAAGAAGGAAACGTAGAATAAACTTTCTATTCGAATTGAGAACCCCTTCTAATGTGGGGACACTGGGCAACTGCCCCTTCCTTACTTCTTCCTTAGTAAGGCTCTGAGAACAGACCCCTCTTAAACTTCGGCTCCACAACAATGGGAGTAAAGTTAAGTCTCATGTAATGGTTACTAACACTCTAGATATATTAATCTTAAATAGCTGCGTATACAGATCGGATTTTCTCTGAAATCGAGTCACACAACTCTAATCCTAATACCAAAAGACTGTTTGGATCTTGACATCGATCAATTTTTGAAAGCTTTG
>JAOUZG010051192.1:798804-869481 GCA_026289955.1 Argiope argentata
ATATATATATATATATATATATATATATATATATATATTTGGCAAAAACAAATCTATCTATGCTCAATGGAATCATATTGCTATCCAAAAACAAAGTCAAGTATTATTCTTCCATTTACTAACCTAACTAGCAGAATTAGTATTCTAACTCGAATCAGGGAATGGAGGCATTAATATTCAAGAGAAGTATCTGAAAGTAGAGAATATTCATTAACTTAATGTTTTATGATAATTTTTCGCTGTGCTCTGTTATATATTCGAGTTTGTTCAGTGGAAAATTATAGGTCAAAGATTTCAGATGCGCATTGGCGAAATTAAATGTTGTAATTTTTATATAATTTTTATATTTCATATGGCATATTGGTTTTTCTGGATTATATCATAAAATTTCCAAATTTTAAAAAGGGTACTTCCATTAAAATTAATATTTTTTTTACTGTTATGCATATAAAGGAGACAGATAACAATTTCTTATGAAACCACGAAATTCGCATACATATCGATGTTTTGGTTCTTTAAAAGATAAATAAATAATTAAAAATAAGAATAAAAGATAAAAATAAAAAAGTAAAAAATAAATAAAGACTTTTTTGTAAGAATATTTATCTGTAAGTACCAAAGAAAATATGAAAAAAAAAAGACATACATGCGAAATTCAATAAGTGGTTTTCACACAAAAACTGTAAATTTATTTATTTAAAAGAACGCTGTCCACACTCAATAGATTCAGTAACAAATACCGTAGTTGAAAAATTCTTGCAGATAAAATGATGGAATCTGGTCTGTTGTGTTATTACTAGAATTCTAGTTTATATTCATTATTGCATCAAATTAGATAATAAACCGAATTTTCTATTTGTATGTATAAAAGCTCTTAACTCAACATATTCGGCAAAATCGACCAATAAGGTTTAAATCCTTTAACAATAATATAACCTGAATGTTTTTCTTTCTTTGTGATCACAATTTTGGACTCAAGACAAAACTAAAATTTGATCAAGTTTTAATTTTGTCTTGAGTCCAAAGTTATAAATATATATTAAATTTTAGACCCAGTTGGTCTAAGTGAATATGCCTTGCATAGTATAAAATATGTTATTTTATTTTATAAAGTTACTCAAAAGCGTCTTGTATGAAAAAATTATTTTAAAAATTCATCAAAAGAAAACTTTTAGAGTCAGGCTAGTTCATTTACAATTAACTGATATCCTTGCTACTAAGCATTTGTTCCATTAAGTTCTTGTAAGTTAATAAAAAGCAGTGCAAAAAGCATTAATAATTGGAGAAGATGATTTCCAGTTAACAAATATCCTCCATTGACCGCATCTTTTAAACAATATTTATATGTAAATAATGGTAATTTATTTTCAATTGCTGATAAGAAGAATACAGGGTAATTGGCATCCATGAAGAAATTACAAAAATCATTTTGCAAAATAAATAAACCTTTTAAATATTAAATTACATCGTAATTGTTTATTTACCCCTTACCTTTTGTGTCTCCTTGTCCTACTTTTAGAACTTTCTCTTGCCTTTTCACTTACCGACTGCATACATCAATAAAGAATGTCTTCTCTCTTTTCATGCTGACAGCTGGTTCCTTTGCCAATCAATAGCCATTTCTTAAAGAAAGTTGTTTCCAAAGTAACCCAAATCTGTTTTCCCCCTTATGTACTAACAATTGCAGTCATTAACTTTTAAAAAAGTTTCCCGAAGAATAGATCCGAGTATAATGACCGTAGAGTGAGTGAAGGATGTTGGACCTACTATCAGATACAAGGTTCTAAAGTAAAAATGTATCCTTTTTTTCCCCTGCGTGACGTACTGAAAGAATCATCATAATTATAAGCAGAATCTGGCAATATCAGCAATTTGTTTGATAAGGAATCTGGCAATCAACCTTCAGAAAAGAATCTTGATTCCAAACCTCGTTTCTTTTAAGATCACGAACACTCATTTCAAAAGTATAGGAAAGGAAATATTCAGAAAATTCCAATGCTGAGATTGGATGGATGAATTTTAAAAAAACTAATATATGTTTCTATAAGTGAAAATAATAAGTTTTACCTTCTGAATATAAATGGTCATCATTCCAGAATTCACGAAGACTACATGAAATTAGGGGAGTGTTTTTAAAGTTCGTCATGCAGATTCTTCAATTACTAAATTCTATTTGTAGGAATACACTTGGAATAAAAAGATCGCCAGCAGTTTGGCAAGTTCTATTTCTTTCTTTATTTTTTAAATGTTTAAATTACCTGAATTGTAAAAACGTTTATGAAATTCTTTTATTTCAGCAACACAGCAATTAATTCCAATATTGGATAATTATAAAAGTTTCATATAGCGCATCATATTGAAAAAACTACTGGTATAGTAGTAAGGAAAATTTAAATAAGGCATCTTTATCAGCTAAATTTATTGCTTATAATATAAAATACAACACTAATAAATGGAAATACTAATAGAGTGATAAAAAATGATTCATTAAAAAAATTCATGAATCATTAAATTAGATTTCTCGAGTTGAAATTAATAAAGCATTATAACTAATAGAATGAAATTATTCCGCATAATTAATATTTAAATTTTTTAATATCTTTTTAAAATTAAAATTCATAATCTGTTTAACTAGAAACAAAATAAATATAGGCTAATATATGCGTGAAATAAGTTTTGAAATGGATTAAAATATTTAAAAAGAAATTAATCATTTAAAATTACTACATATTTTAATATTTTCTTTGGAAACAAATTTTTTTTAGTAGGATAAGAAAGCTTTAAGAAAAGAATACATTTTTTCATAGAGTTTTGAAAACAATATCCATGTAAGGTCCAACATTTGGATACGAAATTTGACCTTATATCCTAGCAAAATAACAAAATTCAACACGGAAAAACGTTGATGCAGGAAGTAATCGGATCTTCATGAATTTTTCAAAAGACACTTGTCATAAAGAAATAAATGACTTTTATGGTCTACAGAAAAAAAAATTGCACAGGAAAGCTTTCCTGTGGTTGTTCAAATGAAGTGGATGAACATACATTTCATCCATATATTTTTTTCATGGAAATATATTTCATCATTGTCTGTTTTAGTATCAAAATAAATAATTGATACAAATATTGCTAGATAATAAATATAGTTTGAAAATCTTCGGAAATTTTATAATGCTGGATAGATAGTATCATTTTTGAGTAAAATTAATAAATCCCTATGAAAATCTGTTTTGTAAATTATATAAAATATTTTACACTACGAAAATACATATCAAATATTCCTAAAAAATTAATAAAGCGTCAAATATAATAAGCTTAAAAAAGATTAAATTAATTCTTGTTTGAATTCTCTTTCTCTTTATTTATGAATACAATCATTTTAAAGTTAATCTTGCAAGATATTTAATTTTTTTAAATTTTTAATTTGAAATCTTTCTTGAACACTATTAAATATGCTTAATAAGTTAATTTTAATTACTAAATATTAAAAAATAATAATAGAGAGAGTTTTTTTGAATTTTCAAAACACTCATTTAATACATTACCCGGAAAATAGTACGTTAAACTTTTAATGACTCTTATGAATAGCAATTTTTTTCAATTAATCAGCAAGTTCTATAGAAATTTTAAATATTGTTATTACATGAAATTGTATGAAACTTTTGGATCATGTTTTCTTTTTTACGTTTAAGTTAAAAGTTTGAGAAATTCAATAACTGAATTCAAGAAATTAATCAATTGGTGAATAAAATGCAAATCAAGCTTGCGAATAAGAATTTTACGGCAGTTAAAAAGTTAAAACAAGTATTTTATTGTAATTAGTATTTCATGCTGATAAAAACGTGCTACTCCACTTAAAACAGCAATTTTTCAATTGGAGAATCCATTGATTATTCAAATTAGCAATTCTATATTATTCTAATGTATCCAAATTGTAATAAATATCCATTTTTATATTTGGCTATGAAGTCGATATTTCTAAAAGAAAACTGAGTGTTCTATTTATTTGCGTATTTAGGTTTCCAAAAATATTTTTATAATTACACAATTAGACTATATCCTAACATTTTTTGCCAAATTTATTATAAAGAATTAATTTTAATAGTATAAGGCTTATTTATAAATTTTTGCAAAAACCTATGAACCTGAAATAAATTTATTAAAATGTATTTATTTATTATGCATTTTCATAAAATAAAATTTGACATTTTACTGTTCATTACATTATTCGTACTTTCATATAAAAAATGAGAAAGAAAGTATCTTTCGTATTAAAATGTTAGTTTTCAAAGAAGATGGATAATTCGAAGTAAGCCTTTTTTTTCCTGATAAATTTGCTCCAAGTAATACCATTTCACATGACAAGTATTAATTGATTTCATGGAAAGGTTTTGACCGAAGGCTAATTTGCTACATTTTTTTCACTCGACGCTGCTACCAGAAGAGGGCGTGTCTATTATCACGTAGTATGCTCGCAGGTCATCGTTCGCACTTAAGTCACAATACCTTTTTTATCCTAGCATATTATCCATAATGGATTTCCATTTTATTAAATGAAAGGGAAGACATGTAAACAGAAACTAATGAACAACTTATTTCCTCTGTGTGAAAATGTCATAGTTCACTCCATTATTTATTCTTCAAAAATTAAGAAAGAGAAATTCATGATTACAGAGAAAGAACGCGTTCAGTTTACTCATTCAAATTTACGTTCACGTACGAAAGGATATCAGTTTCTGGAATTAGGTATATTTAGCTTTTAAGTTCACGAGCGACAGTAGCCTTGTCTGTCGTTTAAGCCGAAGATTTTTTGCAATGTTTTGTAACCATAGCAACGTTATTTCTACGAATTCTGAAAATAAAATTGCGATTAAAAAAACTAGTGGGAAGTGAAATAAATTTGATTTTAATAGTATCTGTTGCATAAACTGGTTTATATTCATTTAACATTCGAATCATGATTTTGTTTTTGCTTTCTATCCTCTACTTTTATGACCGCTTTTCGTATTTTAAATGCAATAAAATTTAAAATTCCCCAAAATTTATTCGCAGTATATTTTGAATTGCATTTTATAGGCTCGATTTGTTTTCCACAGTATATTCCTTTTATTCTTAATCAAATTGGACTGAAGTTTGAAAACAAAAAGAAGCTTAAAAATCATTCAAAAAGAAATTTAAAAAATCTTAAATATAGATATAAATCTACGTCGTATACCTTTTTATTAATGAGATAAATATTTAGTTTAATTTTTAAATGTTATAAAATAAATAAAAAAAGACACAGTGGGTCAAACAATTAGGAGTACATCTTACTTTTACTTAATAAATCAGACAATCATTATAAATAACACATTACTGAGGAATGCAAACATCTTTTTATTTTTACTCTTAACAAATGGTTTAATTTAAAGTAAAAATAAAGAAAATAAAATTAAATTAAAAGTAACAAAAAATTTTGAAAAATATTATTAGTATCGAATTAAATCTTTTTCTTAAAAAATCTTTTTCCGTTTGGCATCTTTATTATTATTATTATTTTGTATTTTTGAAACAAAACCCGTGGTGGTATTTAATAGATTCAGAAAATTTTTATACTAATTTAAAACTATTCTATTTTTCAATTTTTTCAATTCTTAAAATTAGTTAACACTCTCCTTTTTTATATCGGAATATTGATATTATAACGATTGAAAATTTGAATATATCTTATTCAAACTTTCAATCGTTAATAAAATACTTTTTATTCATCCAATCAAGTTCAAATACATTTTTAAAACTTGTAATAGATGACAATTGATATTAATACAGTTTTTCAAATATCGATTCATTACTTAAATTAATTTTTAATACTTTAAATAGAGTTTTAGTAATTTGTTATGAAATTGAAATCAACAGGCAGTAGCTCAATCGGTAAAATTCAAGGATTTCAATATTTTTCATGTGAAGGGAAAGAATGTGAGTTTGATTCTTGTGAAAATCAATTTTTGATAAATTATTTATATTAGTTGTAATTATGTAAAAAAGGAACTAAAATAAAAATTTTATTTGTTCACCTAAGTAGGAATTGATATAAATTCTTTTATTTTTATATTACTTGTTTTGATTTAAAAACCATCGAAACTTCGGCTTCTAAATATTTTTATTTGTAATATACTTACTTTGATTTTATTCATATAATAAATCGCGAATATTAATTTTTTTTCAGTAGATACGAAAAAAATTATAGAATTGAGTTTTGTAACTCAATTCTATAATTTGATTAATAATAACTACTAAATATCAGAAAAATTCTTTTAAGGTGTTTCTCATATTACTAGTTGCATTTGGTTTCGTAAGAAAATCAGAAAGTTACTATTCAAAAGTTATACTGAAGAACACAGAAACCATTTAATCAGAAGCATTATATATAGAGAGAGATAGAACGAAAGCAGCCTTCTTCAACGCCAATATTCTTGTTCAGTGTTTTTTCCTTTTTATCTCTGTGTTAGTAACAAATAAACATTTACAGATGATGGGAAAGGCATTACTAGGTATAAAAGCTCCCGAATTGTAGAAAGTAGATTTATTAAGACTAATCTCTTAATTCTATATTTTTTTCCTTTTTGATGCCTTTTAACAATAGAGATACTTATATGGATTTAAGTGTAACTCAATTTCGATTCAGTGGGTGGATTTAGTACCCTTATAGTGCAACTTATCAAGAAATAATCGAAAGAAAAAAATAGTTAAAAAAGTGTTAGGTTTTAATGAATCATGTTTGAATTCTGATTAACAATGAACTTGAAGTTAATAATGAAAGCAAAAATAAGAAATCATCAAAATAAAACGAAGAAATTCAATGTAATTTTTTTAATAATCGGTTCATTTTTTTGATGTGAGATTCAAAAATAAAATTATTTATTTTCCTTGCGAAGATTTCCAATGAAGATTATTGTTAATAATATATTTATTTACCAGCTTTGCATTTTTCTGAAGTATATTTTTTGTTTCATTTACAGCCTACCATATTTTGATATTATCTTTGGGAAAATATTACCGAAAAGAAAATCATTTGAAATATAAAAGTTTATACATTTGCGGATGGAACAATTTTGAGATTAGAAAAGCACTAATACGTTTCATCGATGAATTCACTTGGTGTTTATTTGCCAGGAATCATTAAATTTTCTTTTATTACAAACTCGTCGCTATTGAGAATTCTTGTATTTAAATTTATTTAAATTTCTTATGCATAACTTTACGTTCATGATTCCCTCAAAAATATTTTGGAGAATCTTTTTGTGATAGATGTTAAAGCTTTATTTCTTAAATAACCTTACACTTGTTCTGTTTACTGCTCAGATGAATCTTTAAAATGGAATTATGTATCATGGTATCATACATCCATTAAAAAACGTAGCTATCTGGGCAATCTAGCCTTTAATTTCAGTGCATGTTGACATTCGCAGTAATGCAGTTTCACCTTTTTATTACTACTGTAAAGTGTTCAGACAAAAAGTGGAATCTTTCATTTTTAACCTTTAAATAAAAAATAAAATGTTGAGATAAAGTAATGAAAATAATTTTAATTACATGAAAATAATAAAAATTATTCCAAAAAATTACGTAAAAATAAATGATAAATGCAATAATGAGCATTTTTTAAAAAATGTAATAATTCATAAATAAATTTTCCAGCAACTAAATTTTCAATAGTAAAATTTTTTATATACTTTAATATTATACGGAAATTATCTTAGTACCGTATTATTTTCAAGGAAAATATTTTCTTCGCAGTGAAAAATCTAAAAAATCTAGTTAAATTTTTAATTTATTCAAATTTAAAAAATTAATAAAAAGACCCGAAGTCCACATTTGTATTCATCTAGGTTTATCTCTATCAAATTTGATAACTATAAGCCAGATGTTATGGCCTATAGTGAGTTACCCCCCCCCCCCCCCGCGCACACAAACTTTCCTTTATAGGTATAAAGATGGGAAGTAATTATTTCCCAATAGTTCAGTCTTATTGTAACCTCTATTCAATTACGCTAAAATGGATTGCAATTAAATTTAAATGATGAAATTTCTGTATTTTCAGGTGATATATATTATGAACAATTAAAGACTACAATAAAAAATACACCATAGAAAACTATGCCTCTCCTACAGTTAAGAACAACTTACTGTAGGAGAAAATATTATTCATTTTTTCAAACTATACTTCGTATTATGCACATTGTTATGAAAAAGAAAGCTGCACAAAATGCATAACAAACTCCATAAATTCAAAAAAAAAAATTTTCCTACAGCAGCCTGCTTTACTTGCATGAAATTTAGTGATTTTGTACAGGATGTTAAAAAAAATAGTTGATGCTCAAAATAAATAAACCGCAGCTAATTTTCTAAAACAGTTATCTTAATTGACGTGGTTCAAATTTTCTTTACCTTTATGCATTTATATGTTTTTCAAGGCATAAAGTACTATTTTCATTTTTTTTCTTCTCAATCAGAAAATACATTAATGTCCTTTTTTTTAGTTTGTAATAACAGCTCGTTTAGAATATGGATAATATCGAAATAATTTCTTTCATTTTCCATCTTGTTATAAGTGATAAGTATTCCTATGGAATTTCAAATATGACAGGAATAGCAATGACAGTTCTAACATTAAATGCCGCTGATGCTGGGAACCTTTCGCTAATGTCCAGACACGACACAAGATGAATGACTTTCTGTCTGCAGCAGAGTTCTATTTCTGATACAGGCTGAACGAATGTGTCTGTGGTGTTGTCACCTTCGGACACATGCATTTGATAACCCATTATTCGTAGATTATTCTCCAGGTCAGGCAAAAGTGCTTTGCTTGAATTCATAGTTTGTATACATTTAATATAAGTTTGATTTATTTTTCCTGTAAGAAATGCGACATGGACACTTTTAAGTTTAAGGAGAAAAGAATCCCTATCTTGAATTTGGATCCACTATTGTTACTTTATTTTAGTGTGCGTTGTTTGCTATTCAGAAAAGAATAATATAAAATCTACAATTAAATAGATTATTTATAATTTAATTACTGATTTTGGAAAGGATGTTGAAATGCTTAAAACTGTCTCATGTTTAGTGATTATATTTCAAAATGTATATTTAAAAAATGATGATGATTATTATAGAAATTTCCATCCTTCAAATTATATAAAGGTTTTTGGTATATTGGTTAGTTCTCGCCATCCGTGTGGGTACAGAAATGGGGTCGGGGGTCGGATACCACCTATCAATGACGGGACGTACTTCCCAAGAAAAGGAGAAATGCCCTTAGGACTCAACCTGAGTTCCCCACCAATGCTGTTGTGATGATTCGGTCAGTGAGATTAAACCCGTTGCAGATCGGAATAGCCCTTGTTTGTTAAATTAAGCTCTTTATACCAAATAAGCGTGGCAGATAAGAACTAATTTCTAATTTATGAATGTAGGGAGCGCGTTTAATGTGATCTTGGTTAATGTTATCATAATCTTTTTATAATGAAAAATAGCCTGATTCTGTACTGAGGTATTCAAGTAAAATATTCATTTGGTATGATCATTATCTTTTTTAAAGTTATCAGTTTTGAATTAGATAATCTGTTCTATATTTTAAATCAGCGTTAATAATTTAAATTCGTGAGATCGCTTGTAAGGAAATATTCTGGGAATCATTTTCCCCTTAGGTGGAGACTAACATCCTTTCATTTGAACTAGAGTGATCGGTATTGAATTAGACCACTGTTTTCGACAGAAATGAATCTGAAGAAGAAATCTTTCAACGAAAGCCGTTCAACAAATTTTAAAAGAATAAAGCAAATAAAAAAATTTTTTTATAAAAGAGGCATTATTGATAAATCATCGATAAAAAACAATTATTCAGTTTCTATTTATAATTTTTGAAATAAATTATATTTAAAAATGTTATTATTTATTTAGAAAAGTTAGATAAAGGCATTTTGTAAAGAGATATGAAGGGGGGATCATAAAGTCTTTCATTAACTACAAAAACATTATAAAAAGCTATTAAAAATTTTCTTATAATTATTTCAATAATTTATAAAGGTATTTATAAAACTTTTAATAAAATCACTGATGCTACTAACTTCAATCTAAGCACTCTTGATTGCTCGAAAAGTTGAAAGTGGTTATCCAGCTCTCTACAAGTTATTAGCCTTCATTTAGATGTTCAATACAGAATGTCTAAGTTACTAGCCTTATAAACATTCAGTCGTTCTTAAATTGCAATACAAATTAAGATTTAAATACATTGTGTATTTTCTGAATACCCACTTTATGAATTTGATAAAAACTTGCCTCATTCAGATGAGGAGGTTTTCATTTCAACTGGCATTTAGTTTTTCTTAAATTGAAGAACTATTATTTTTGGTATATTGTTAAAAATTCAAATATTTCACTTCTATTTTATTCTTTTAAAATATAAAATTATCATAAGAGTACAAACATTTTCGTTGCTGAAATTTTGAGATCGCAATTTTAAATTTGCACGTGGCAATAAATATATTTAAATATGTATATATATTTAATATATTTAAAAAAATATTTTTTTATAATTTTAGAATTATATCCTAGCTTCGAATTTTATTTTTATAAAATATTCGATTTGAAATAAAAATACTTTTCACATTCAAAATAGTAAAATGAATAATACATTTAGTGTGTAATATTGTTAAAACACGTTATTAAAAATATGACCCTGTAAAGAAAATTTTATCATTTTTTATTATGTCAGAACATGATATTGTTTTAGGAATGAGGTTTTGTGGCGGCAACCAAAATCCGTAGGCGAAAAATAAAAATTTTATTATCTGCACGAGCATCTAAAAAATTCAGCTTTTAATAGCGCGTTGTCATTGAAATTACAAAAGCTCTAATTTAAAAAAAAATAAGTTAATGACTGCAACAAATAAAACCTAGAAAAATGTCATTTGGAGCACATAATTATATGAAATGGAATAAATAGGAAAACGTGATATTTTTTTAAAAACAATTAATGTGAGACTAGGTTTTTTGGATCGTTTGCAATACTAAAGTGACCTATTCGATGAAACAATTACAATGAATAAAAATATAGTTTAACTTGCACGAGCACTTGGTGCTTGGCCGTTCAAGAAATTGTGTTCTGACCTGATACATATAAATATGCATAGCAGATTTCATTTAAATCTTTTCTGGACAAATCTAAAGATTTGTTATTATTTCAAAAAATATTTTATTCCTTATTCCAATGCTCTATGAGTAAACGATCTTACTCTATATATTATAATAATTTCGCAGTCATGGATTATTTTTGAGTCACATTATTCCTTCTCCCTTCTGTCTCTGACATCGAGGTTCGGACAACAAACTGATAGAATAGCCGTAACTAGAACCTGCTTCTATTTATGATTCATTATTGTAAAATGCTGTCCTGAAGTTGCAATAGAAAATTGGAAATAAAGCCGAATTCCGTGTCTTTTTAGTCATTTGATCATGTTTTGAAATAATATACTCCTAAAATGTCTTGGAGCTACAAACTTTAGTAATGTGACCTTAATTTAACTATATTAGCTATTAACTTGCACTAATATTAGTTTTAAATATTGGATTCAATTTAAAAAGAAGTATTCTACTGATTGTTTTTGCAAATGAAACCATTTCTTTTCAGTTTTTACAGTCCATAATTCGTAAATTATTGGAATCGTATAAGCACATAAGAACTTTACTGGCCATTTAGTATCAAAAATCAAACCTGTGAATATCATCCGGATTAAATAAATGGAAAAAAAATTACTTAAAACAAAAATAACCTGAACACTTAACCTCAAAAAATGAACATTATTATTTGATATGTGCGAAGATATCTTGAATTGTAGACTTTGATATTTTAAAGGTCAGTGAGTTAATAGATGGATAGAAATGGTTATCCTGAATTCTCCAGAGTAAGCGATCAAAAATAATAGACGTCTTGGTGATACACTGCATGGTTCTTAAATATTTGAATATGACTTAAAAAAGGAAAAAAACTGAATATATTCATTAATCTGCTAGATGAAATTTTCAGTGAATCGCCAATCAAAAGTTATTCTATTGAATTCTAGTAACTATCAGATAACTCAACTATTCTAGTTGAATTATATGATGATTTTGTTCGTCTGATCCCACTGACTTATTCAATTTGTGCGTTTCATTTTATTTCTATATTTTCTGTGGGGGCTCGATGTGCACTTGAAGTTTATTTTCTGCAGGAAAATAAAGCATCAATGAGCATTATTTATCTCTTGAACATCAATGAATTAGTTCTCTCTCTCTCTCTCTCTGTATATATATATATATATATATATATATATATATATATATATATATATATATATATATATATAAAATATGAATTAGTAAAATTGATATGCACTATTTTAAGTAACATTTCACCCAGAAAGTTCTTAGAAAACAGTATATGACATAGCTTACTATGGTAACAACTCGTAACATAATTGGCACTGACATCAGAGGCCAAATAAACTTCCCAAATGTGGATACAGAGGAAAACCTCATGTATAAGGCGTACACTGACCCCTTACTGATAATCGGTTTCCTAAGCAGGCCATTGGAAACAAAAAACATGCTCTCAGCCCTCTTTTTTCACCCGTCACATACTACGAACGGTAATGACGGGAGAGGGGAAAATAAAGGGCGATATATTTGTAATGCGGAAACGAATTTAATTTACCGATTATCGATTGGGACATGATTCCGCTGATACCTGTGCATCTGTCCAAATCTGTTGGGAGATATATCTAGAATCACACCTGAAATGGTTAAAAAGCAATTCGCAGTTCTGTGCAGCTTGTGATCTCTTCTACGCTCTTTTTTCTGTTATGGTGCATATTTTGTTCCTATGTTAGAACGACTGTTGAAAAGGTAAAATTTTTATGATTATTTACTGATGTGATGATTTTTAAGATAATATTTGCTGTCTATTGATGTGCATATTTTTTAAAAAATGTTTTGTAGCTGTAAAAAATATGGAAGTTTATTTCTGTTGCTGTTACTATGCTCCTTAAATGCATCGAATGAAAACATCTTCAAGAATCTAGACTATATCTTATTTAAAATAAAATCTATAAGATTTACACACTAAATATGTATATCACAGTTCTCTCTTCACGTTTTTTATATGAAAATTAATCCTTTGCATTCTAATGGTACCCCTGAGATGCCCTACAAGATGATTCGTCATTTTGACGCTTTATTTATTTACTATTTGCAATTTTGATTGTTAAAAATATTTACAAAATAATAAAAAGATGTAGATTAGTTTTTCTGAGAAATTCAACTTAAAACAATTTATAAATATATAATATTGGAGCGATAAACAAATCCTTGTATTAAGTCAATAATTATACCTCCAATTACTGTTCCGAGTTCAAAGGATTAATAAGGCTCAGAAAAAGGATCATAACTAATAATTAAATAAAGCATCTATAGCTTATCCCTAGAATCGGTGAATATTTTTGGTAGACGTGATATCTTGTATAAAGATGAACATGTTTAGTTACATGACAGTTTATTTGATAATAGTATAATTAAATATGACTCTTAAGGTAATTAAGAATAATTACAAATAAATGGTTTGTTTTCTTGAAATGTCATTTCTATGGTTTTGTGTAAATTAATAATTAAAGAAATTGTTTTTGAATTGCAGAGAAATGTTTTGGAAATAACAAATGTTTAATTTTCATAGTGTTTTCTACTTGCTTTTTTTAATTCTCTAAAAAATATATTATTCGTTATCTGAAAAAAAAAATTGAATCAAAAATGTACTGTACTAAAAGTTATTCTAAAAGTGAAAGTCAGACTATTCGATGCTGTATTTCAATGAATTAATAAATAATATTTTTTTACACTCATATGAAAATTAATGTAGTTTTTAGTTCATGATATAATTATAAATATACATATTTTATGAAGTATGATTGCATTTTGAGTTTAGAAAAAAAAGCTTTTATTTAATTCATTTTTTATCCATGATTATAAAAAGTTATCATTTATGTATTGTCATTAGAAGTTAATTCATCAAATTACTTACCCTAAAATAAAAATGTAATAAATTTAAGATATTTTCAATACTTAAAAGTGTTTAAAATTTTGAACTTAAAATGTAAAAATGTTATTTTACCTTTACTGAATTATAATATTTCTCTCAATTCTTACCCCTTTGATTTGAAATGATGGATAGAATTGTGGAGTTTAAGATTTTAAAGAGTAAAGGATAGAAATAAACAGCATCGAAATGATAATGTTTAAACCTCGCTATTAATTAAAATAAATTCAAAAGTTTCAAGGGAATCATTTAAAAAGTGTGTAGAAAATCACCATAAAAAATTAAGAAATTAAATTCTTTTTATTTGTGTACAAATATTGTTTGAGGTTAAAAAAATCCAAAGCAACGTAATATTAAGTAAACCATTCATTTTTTAAATTCCATTAAAGTGTTCATTATATTCTGATTTTTTCCTGAACATAATTTTTCCGGTAAAAGTATAAATTAAAGGAAAATAAAAATCATTATTTTTAATCAAAAAATTAATCTTAATTTATTTCTTAACTTTTTTACCTTAAAAAATCACTTTAAAATTTGATTAAAGTTTATTAAAAATTCCAAATAATGTATATATATATATATTCAATTTTTGATTCCTTGACCATTTCTTTGACCCAGAAACATCTGTAATTTTTGCTGAGAAAAAAATAGCATACACCTTAATATATTCTGGATCTGTTTACTTGGGATCACTACTTATCTAAGTAATGTATTTGTTCTTCCAATCGATTAAAGGAATAAGAGCATATCGATATTGCGTGCTTTTCGTCTGTTAATCATGTCATTTCTGAATAAGAGGATAAGTGGGAAACAACGGTACAACTACCACTGTTTAGATTTATTGAACGATTCATACCCACGAGCAAATGTAGCAATACATTTGAATAATTGTTTGATCACTTGACATGCGCACGTGCTTGAAGTCTAATATTTCATCGAATATGTATGCATAGCACATACGCTGAGTAATAGACTTTTCCGTAAATTTATTTTGAGAACGTTTTTAATAACATGTTATTCATTAAATGTGCAATGAACTTTAAAGGGTGCTTTGTATTGATTATAAGGCTGAGTAATGATAGACAATATTCGTGCAAGGTAGAACAATCACAGTTTTATGGGCGAAACAATTATTCTGTAATATTTTAAGCAGTTTGGTTTTCTTCAAGCTACAAACGCTAATTAATAAATAAAATTACTGTTTTCGTCCATCTCAATCCAAATTTTGATAAATATGTTTCTCAAACATATACATCTAATATACACGTAACATTGCTATGATTTTAACAACCACATTACCAATAGTTAGCCTAAGGTTACGACTATAATTGATTAAATAAACAGAAAAAATAATACTTAAATTGGAAAATTAAGAATCAGAAAATAAATTAAATTGAATAAAGCTTGATTATAATCGGAGGTTTGAATTTTTGTGAGAAAACCTATTCTTAGAATAAAAATATTTAGAATGAACCAATTTAGTTATTATCTTTGTTCTACTTATCTTTCTATTCTAATTTATCCTTCTTAGATATTATCTTTAAAGTTATTATCATTACTTTTTGATATAAAAATTGAATTTTTAAACCTTTGATTATGAAATAAATTTGTCATTGGAAGGGAAAAAAATTAATACATTCTGCAATTTTCTATTAATTCAATTCCAACTATTAGCTCACATTCTCTCTCTCACTCTCTCTCTATATATATATACTATATATATACCTTGTTCAAATTCACAGTCGTTAATAAAATACTTTTTATTCATCCAATCGAATTCAAGTAAATTTTTTTTAAACTGGTAGAGAATGACATTTGATGTTAAAACTGTTTTTTCTATTATTAATTCATTCAATTTTTTTATTCTGTGACAAATAAGCTTCCAAAATATATATTGATAGATGCTAGATACGGTAAAAATGTTAGATTCATGCAAAATATATAGATTTTGTATTGCGGTTCACCAATTCAAGTAAGGTATTTGCAGTCCAGAATTCTTTATGGCCGAGGGAATTTATTGGGGAGAAAAAGTGAAAATTTATGGGAGACAACTCCTATTGATTTATAGTAAGATTAGCTGCATGTAAAATGCAATATTTTTTTAAAAATATTTTTATTTATAAGGTTTTTTTTTCTGGAATGTATAATTCGCAGAAAGAGCTAAAAAAATAAATGTTCTCTGACATATAATTGCATGAAATTCCAGATGATTATCTGTAAAAAAGAGAAAAATCAACATCATAAACTTAATAAGGCTGGAAATAAAATGTATCTTCCGATATTAAAAATTTCGCAAACAGGAAAAAAAGTTAATTCGTAAAAACCTTTCCATTAATTTTATTGGATTGTATTTTCTTACTCTGTTATTAACTCTGATATTCCCTTCACGATCTGAAAAATATATTTTGTGGTAGTTTCTGAACCTAAAACTATAAATCTAATTACCATAACGCGTGACCTACAGACACAAAAATCGACTTCAAACAGCTTCGCATATCAGCATGAAGTGAAAAAAAAATGTAGTCCATTTTCATTTACACTACACACAGAAGTATTGATCTCGCTTGTGATGATATCCAGATGGCATCTTTTCAAGGTTAGAGGCACGCCCTGCCTTTCACGATTTTCTTTCAATGGGACAGTTCTTTACCAAGGTCACACGTGAAGCCATACATCTTCGAGCACGAAAGACGTCAATGAAAATTCCATGTGCCAAAATTCAGAGGCAGATTGTTCTTCATTATTTCATAAAACAAAAAGCTCTTCAAACACAGTTTTTCAAAGAATGAATTAAATTGTATCCTGAGAGATAAACGATCTGATTAACGAAAGGTTATATTTGAGAATTTTATTGAATGCTTGAAATTCGCGTGCAACAACCATGACAATAGCACCAAACTCTAAATTGTTATATTTTTCTGTATGAAGAACTGCGTTATGTTTGAGTTTTCTTTTTTCTGTTTCTCGGAAGAACTGAGGTGCATTTTACTTAAGTATTTATTTTATCGCGAAATATTAGTTATTTGCAAATATATAAAATAACAGGGAATTATTTTTGGAAAACAAATATAGATATTTTTAAAGCAGTAGTTAGGCAATTCCTTTTATAATAAAATAAAATATTCCATTAATATATAATTTAAAGCTTTTAACGATTATTAAAAATTAATATATTTTTTTTGAAATTATAAGCATGATTTTGTTGAAGGTTTTGATTTGATATAAACAACTTTTATGCTAATAAAAGTTATTTATATCAAACTTTTATGCTAATTCTTGATTTTTTTAATGTTCTAATTTATCCTTTTCCCATTCTTATTTACTATTCTACATTTTTATTTTCAAGATCATAAAAATATTTTTAAGATTTATAAATATAATTTTTATTTAATTATTTTTTATGTTTTTTCATGTTTATTAAATTGTTCATTACCCTTTACTATTTACAGTAATGTGCAATTTTTTTTTAAATCATAGCCGTTACGATTTATAATTTTTTTTTCAAAATCTATATCATAATTCCAACGTTTATTGTAAATATATTAATGTTTCATAGAAAATTATACTACATTTATAATTTAAATCTTCAACAAAATTCTACACAGAAATATTCATTCGAAAAAATATCTAAACGAAACATGATAGGAATTATGATTTAAAAATATTCAAGGCACAGTTGAAATGAGCAGCTGAATAATATTAAAATTATTCTTTGAGTTAGTAAATATTATTTTGAAATTAAATATTTTTCTTCAGAAATAATCGATAATAACACACCATTATAATATTATAAAACATTATTTATCAATTGATTAATGCTATTAAATCTTTATTACATACAAGTAGAAAATAAATTTGCAAAAGAATTGATTTTATAATTTAAAATAATAAATTATCACCTAAGAGAAAAAAGGAAATAAAATGAAAAAAAAACTTTTTATTAAATTAGTTAAAATGTGTTCTTAGAAATAAATCTAGGTGAATTTATTTAGATTTATTTTTTTATTTCTTTGAAGACATTGTAATTTTCATTTGTGTTTCCTTTATTGAGAGCAATCAATTTATTCTGCCTCGCCTTCTGCAAATTGTTAAACCACACTGATACATTTCCCTTCGAAAAAATATGTTAAGTTTTCTGTTTATTGTTTATTTACAAATGAAATTTTGTAAATAAAAAAAAATGTTGTCTGATTACAATTTAAAGTCAGAAAAAATAAATTCTTGAAAAAATAAAACCATCGAAAACCAAATGATTGTTTAAAAGTTCCATTATAATTCAAAAAGTGAATTCGATTAATTGAATTGTATCGGTTCAAATCTTTTTTTAAAGCACTTTCTATTCATTGAAAATTCTAAAAAAAAATCTATGAAAAAAGTAAATGCCGTAATACATAATTTTATTCATCTTAGGCTAAACAAGCAATACAAAAAAAAATTAAGTCGATTCTTACTTAAGTCAACAAAGAAAAAATTTATTTTAGTTACTTTTTATTAAATATTAACAATTAATATAAATAATTTATCAATTTTTTTTTTGCTTTTCTCAAGAACTGAACTCGCATTCTTAAAAATACTGAAATCCTCGCATTTTACCGATTGAGTTACTGCCTGTTGATTTCAATTTTCATTACAAACTGCTAAAACACTATTTAAAGTATTAAAAATTAATCAAATTTAAGTAATGAATTAATGTTTAAAAAAAACTGTATTAAGATCAAGTGTCATCCATTACAAGTTTAAAAAATATGAATTTAAACTTGAGGGGATTAATAAAAAGTATTTTATTAAAGACTGAAAATTTGAACAAGAGATATATATAGGGAGAGTGTGAATTAATAGCAAGAATTGAAAAAATACTTCTATCAATTAAAGAACTTTCATTTTAAAACTAATGTATCATTACAAAAGTTTTACATTTTCATTCATCATAAATTTCCAATACATCAATTATTTTCAAATGCATTAGAGTTATAATTAGGGATAATTAACGCAGAGTAATTATGCATTCCGGTTCTGTCAAGTTCAGATGCCCCAGACTATAGTTGTATTATGAATGATGATGCCTGAAACATTTTCATTATTTCCGGTGTCAGTATTGATATTGTCATACAATCCCTGACATAATGTGACTTGAAATGTAATCTGGGAACATATTTATATAAATAACTCAAAAAAAGTAATTGAAATATGGGAAAAAAGTAACTGAGAATGATGGAAGTATTGATTTATATATGTATGCATATATAAACTTACATCTTAATTAATTTTGCATTTTTATCTTAATTTAGCCCGTATTAACTTCATTCTAAAACACTTGATCATTTCCTGGTCTAGTTCGCACTTTTATATTTAATTATGCTCGCTATCTGGAAAATTGAGGAACTGAGTAAGTTTTCACTCCCCAAGAGAAAGGGAGAGAATAGTTAATGCTTTTAATGCAACATAAAAATCTCTTGACTAAATAGACACGTGAAAGAAATCCCTATCAAAATCTCAATGAAAAATCATTGAAGGGGAAAATTCCGGTCTCTTTTACTTACGTGTTTCTATGTATACTAACGCATCTTTTATGATTGTTTCTTGAGTAAATTATACCTGCATGTAAAAGACATTAAAAGTATCTACAAATATAATTTTCCAATATTAGGATAATGGGTTTCATCTAAACAGTTCTTGATTAAAAATAATCCATTAATATGTTTGTTCAACTAAGTTTTCTTACTTCTGAAAAAACATAAAAGTTGTGATAGAAATAGAATGAATCGATCTAGAAAGTACGAGCTCCTTTTCAGTTTTCATTAGAAGTTGAATACTCTAGTCAAAAGATGGAGGATATTTGGATTGTTTTGTAGGGATGAGTTCTTTAACAACCATTGGTAAGGAAATCGAATCCAATAATATTGTGAAAGTACGTAAATGGCAAAATTTTAAAAATTATATTAGCTTCACATTTTTTTCAGGTACCGTCATATGCTTGGATACAATGAAGATGTATTTTAGGGCACAATAAAGTGTTACGCTTATTCCTTTATAATTCTAAATGTTGTCATTTTAGAAGGGGGATGACTCCAAAATAGAATTTCGTGAAACAAATAAAGATTCTGATTTTATTTCTTTATGCAATTTTTTTAATGAAATTGTTTATTTATTCGGTTTTTGTGTGTTTTTTTTAATTACAACTAACAAAGAGTGTCGACGAATTAAAACACACTTAGGGGATGGAAAACAAAATTCAATTTTTTGGAGGCGAGAAAAGGAGAGAAAAGTACTTATTTTCCTTTTTTTAAAAATACTTGCTTAATTGGTCTTTAATAAATTTATATGAAAGCACACTTAAGAAATCTTTTTCGCTCACAGCTAATATATTTTCAGAATAAAACACACATTTGTGCATAGAGAATTATACTTGTTAAAAGCAAATGCCTTCAAACAAATGCTTCCATGATAACTTTTTTAAACATTAATAAATTTCAAAGTGTATTACAAATAAATCAAAGAGAAATGTAATTGACAAAAACCTGATTTAAAAATATTTCAATGAATAATTTAGTATTTCATTAATCTAATGAAAAATATCCAATAAAGGACGTTAAAAACAAAATTCAATCATTTATACACAGAGGGATTTTATGCACTGGAGAAAAATAATGTTATGTGGGAGCATTATTATTAATTTATTTTGGATATGTGAATTGTTATTAAATTAGAAATTGAATGTATTTGCTTGGATGTTCATGTCCTTTCATTCGTCATTCAAATTTATGATATTTTCAAATTTCAAAGGAGAAACTGTGTGGTTTTACCGTACAAAATTTGAGAATTTTTCCCTGAAAAGCACATTTTGACTTCAAAATAGAGATAATGTGATAAATATTATGATACTTCATGTCAGTTCAAAAATGTCAATTGGAAATGCTAAATGAAATGAAATGTTAAATGAAAATATATAGCATCTTTTGCAGTAATGACTATATATAACGATTGATATAATTTCGAGTATGTTCAGTCAAGATTATAACCTGCATCTCATGTTGCATTGCAGGCCCAGTTCGGCCGCATCCGAAGACTCCGTCATGTCGTTGGGCTCGGACGATGGAAATTTCGACAACATACACGTCGTGGTCAGGTGAGGATATTTTTTTTAAAAGTCATTTCAAATAGTCTTTTGAATATATTTTTCGATCGATTTTTAGAATTTAATTTAGACATACAAGTAATGCTATATGAATGAAAATTCATAATGTTATATGAACAGAGAAAAAAAATGCCAGTCTTAAGAAGAAAAATAAAATCATTTTTTGTTTAGAGAAAATTTTGTTTTTTGTAATGCTTTACTTTTAACCCGAATATTTAATGAAATCCTACTAAGTCATTCTCATATTACCCAGGCTCATTGGGTTAAGATCCTTTTACTTGACTTGAACTTTGTACAATATATCCTAGTGTAGTGGATTAGCGACAATAAAATGGAAAAACTTTTATTAATTCATTAACCGTTTATATTGACTGTATAATCTTTATGTTACTAATTTTTTATATTTAAATGAATTAGACTTAAGCATTAGATTAACTGTGAGTGTGACACAAAAACTTTTTCACTCACTCCGGCTTTGCTTGCATTTATCCTTATTCTCCGAGGTGTTTCTTTCGCTCAATGCTCTGCAGAATCGATTAAAAAAAATATCTTTTTAGTAAAAGTGACGGGAAAGCTATTTACTGAAACAAGTTTATTCCGCATTACGAACTATTACTACGATATCATTATCTATTTTTAATGTGAGGATCATAAATACCAAATTCCATAGTGGTGACCCGGATGTGATTTTGTTATTTATAATCACCATAATAGCTTCATCATTCATTTCCATTTTAACAATTGTCAAAAATTTGTGTCTTGTCAATGCAGTACCTGTTCTGAATCAGGTAATAGATTAATTGTTTGTTTTTTTTCATTTATAAATCCTTTCGAATCTTTCTTTATTTAGAGTTCGCCCCCTTACGCGTCAAGAAGAAGGAAGAAAAGATATACAAGCGGTAAGGTTTCCGGCAGAAGGGCAGATTGCGGTAAGAAATTTTGCAAATTTTTATTACATCATAAAATTTATTTAATTTGACAAATGTTTTGATTATAACAAATTATCACATAATTCGATTTATGACGGTATAAAAATATTATTAGAGAAAGACAGAATGAAAATGTTCGCCCCTGATGGGATTATGAAACTAAATTTCTGTTTATTAAAGTTCGAAGGTTTGTTCTATTAGGAAGAAAAACGCTCAAAATGTCTGGTTTCTATTAATTATTTGAAATGCGATTTTAACTTGCGTAAAATTAGTCAATGATGTTGTCAAAGATACGATAACAATGTAATTTATTAAATAAGTATTTTTTGACGTAAATGTATAATGATTGATGCTCTATTGCAAAGAACTCTAAAAGTCAAATGACAGCAAATTTGATCTACACACAGTTCCAACAACGAAAATGTGAAATCAAGAAATTTTTTAGTTCAAATTTTCGTCTTATAGAAGGACGAGAATCTTTACAACTTAGTGGTGAATACTTTATAAGCTGTATAACATACCCCGAAATGAAGTGTCACTATTGGTCCAACGGATATGTTACTTGGCAACAAACGCTCAGATCGCGAGTTCGTACCTAGGGTTATACGCATTTGCTTTTATGGTGATCCGGATGCGATAAGTGTCCTTGAATAAGCTACTTTCCTACATAGGTTGGTACAGCTGTTGTGGCATCCTCTACAGGCAGCAAAAATCGTCAGGCGCATTAAATACGACAGCCGACATCACCACCAACTCACACACACGCTCACCATAAGCTTGGCGCAATTTTATCGTTCGTCTAACCACTGACTCACTGGTGAGAGAGTAATGTGGTGGGAGCTTCATAAGCCAGATAACATATCTACCGGACCGAAGTGTCGCTTTTGGCCCAACGGATATGTTACTCGGCTATAATTCCTCAGATTGAGGGTTCGGGCCTAGGGCAATCCACATTCGCCATAACTTCATTATTAGGTAGATGGGGATATTAGGTGAGTTCTCATTAAATGTTATTAAATTATTTTCTAAGTTCTACGCCATCTATTGTATCAAAAGAGAAGGCAGTAGAGTTATGCAACCGTTACAGTCTTTATTTGTGATAGAGTGTTGCATGAAATTGCTTAATTCAATTGCATGAAAGGATTACAGACGTAACAATTTTTTTCTTGCCTTCTATTATTTTGGCATCTTGGTTCAATGAATTTATACTGCCTTTATTTAAAAAAGTTAAACGCTCATGGCTTCTGTCTACCGTGTTCATGCTAAATGAAATAAGTTCTTTCGTAGGTGATACTTTCAACAAGGTCTATAACACCATTTTGCATCTAAACGAGTAATTGGCTTTGCATTTTTGAAATATTTCTCTTCATTCACAGGTCTCACTATTTACAATATTGTGCAATGAGGTAATCTGAAAATTAGAGTTAACGAAAATACGCTGATTAACTTGATTAAAATGCTTAATATACTTCTTATAGTTTAAGTACTACAAATTATTTTACAATTATCCCATTCTGTATACTGAGCGATTGTTTTTTATGATAATCACATACTTCTAAAAGGTTATTAAAACGTAATAATTATCAGTTTTGATATTTTCTACTTTATAGCTGGATGACCATTCGGTGGGACAGCCACGCGTATTTACTTTTCACGTGGTTTTCGAACCCGAGGCTACCCAGGAAGAAGTATTCGACCATTGCGGAATAAAAAGACTCATAGATATGGCTTTAGACGGGTAATAGCTTTTGTTTTATGTGACATGCATGCGTACTTTTTAATTACATAAAAAGTCAATCGAAATAAGTCACTGAATTTCTTAATTATTATAAGTATTATATATACTTTTTAAATTCTAAAAAAATAGAATATGGTATATGAAAGCCATTTTGGAATCTGATTAAATTAAAAATCATGATTTTTAGATAAATAATTAAGTGATTGCCTTGGTAAGGTATTATATTTTCTTCAAAATATGTCTTTATCTTAATATTTCCAATACGTACGTAATTTTATCTTGTATCAATTTGAAAATGTTTTGCGCAATATGCTTAAGTAATTAAAGTAAGAGAGATATTTAACATACAATACTTTTAATTAGAGTGGTATTTACGCATATTTTCCCTTTATTTATTTTCAAACGTCTAATATATTAGTAAATTTCTATCATTTAACAAGTCAATTTTTCCAAAAACTTTGTTTAAATAAGCTTAAATATAAATCTTCTTCACTTGCAGGTTTGCGTGCACTGTGTTGGCTTACGGTCAAACTGGAGCTGGTAAAACCTACACGTTAACTGGTCCACAGGTAAGTTTGGGCTTAAAAAATGGAAAATAATTAAAACAGTATAACAGTTTACAGGTGTAATTTTTATTTGTATATTTTTTTAAAAAAAATTTCTTAAAAAATATAGATGGTAAAGCTAAATCGTGAACATCAGAGGAACTCGTAACTATATTAGAAATAAAATGGAATCATGACAGAATTTATAATGTTTTAATTTTTTTACTTTCTAATATATTTTATAATAAATTTGATGGATAAGCTTATGATTTGATGGATAAGCTCATTATTTTTGAGCATTTTAAACCACTTCAACAGTTTATTTAAGGTAGATAAACAAACTTGTTTCTTGAGATCACTGGTCAAAAGTAATGAAATCAGAAATTTCATGATTTGATTACATTTGATCGCAGAAGATTAGCAGTTCTTTTCAATTAAAATGTTTCCATAGAAAGGATATTTTTCAAAATATGACTACCAGAATTGAAGAATAAAAATTATCAATTGAAACAACATAAAATAAAATTTATACCACTTAAATTATTTCTTTCAATTGACGCTGTATGACTATCCTAATGGCTTTAAAGATATCTATTTATCCATAAATAGGCTACAAGCAATATTTTTCTGTTAATAACATTTAAAGAACCTATTAAAGTTTTTCCTTTTTTTGTTCAACCCTCAAAAGTAAATGATGTTTTTTTTTTTAATTTTTAATGAGGGTTTAAATTTAGCTTTTCGTCTTTCAGAGCGATGACTTACTCAGGCCAGGTGTTAGACCGTCTCCTGGTGTCGTGCATATGGCCTTTGCTTACCTTTTCAACCAGATAAAGCAAAGAAAAGACATAGAATACATAGTGCAAGCTTCATACATGGAAATCTACAAAGAACAGGTAAAAATTATTAAATGTGTTGTGGAATGTAGATTATTAGCATCTGTGCAAGAATCGGACGCATTTTTTCAGGAACATATTTTTTTAATAACCACGCTCACACACTAAACAAACGCACGACAACACAAGACAAAACATTTACGCGAGGAGCTTAACATAACAGTCTCATCAGCTCCTCTCCTCACAACAACAATGAACTATGGGATGCGTACTTAATCACGCATCGCCATCTAGTATTCAAAAGAGAAGATAAGAGTAATTATGTTCTTGCTATAAATATTAAGTCATCATTGCAACGCACCCTGTTTTGAAAATGCTTAAGTAGATTAAAATAAAAATGTTTCATACGTTAAATAAATCCAGTGTGTTATTATCATGTGAGAACATGATGTTGTTTTGATTAGGAGGTTTTGGTGTCTCCAAAATTTATGAGCAAAAAGTATTTTTACCTGCTTTTACCAGTATTGCATTATTATTATTATATATGCTTCTTTGAAAGCAGATGCGTTTTTAAAAGGTTGACTGCTTTTACCAATATTGCTTTATTATTATGTATGCTTCTTTGACAGCAGATTCATTTTTAAAAGGCTCACGAAAAACTATGACATCATAGCTGTTATTTCATCTCAAAATCGGTCGAGCTCCAAAACTTCGTTCGCCTGCTGGAAAAAGTTAAATTGTTTAAAAATAATGTGTGTGTGTGTGTGCGTGTGTGTGTGTGTGTATGTGCGTGTGTGTGTGTTATAGAGGGATAGAGACCGAAAGAGAAACTTCGTGGTTGTTTCAAACTAGTTAATGACTTAAATTAATTAAAATAAATAAGGACTTAAAATAATAATGATTTCTTATGACAACTTGAAATTTAGGATTGAAGATTTCATTTTCTTTTTTCTTATTTATTTTTCATACAAATATTTATTATTTTTAATATATAATTTTTTTTCTTTTGAAATAGATGTTAGCTCTAATTATCACACCAACTAAATGTGCATTTTTGAATTACATTTGAGAAACATGTTCCGAATACTTTTTATCCCCTGATTGGGTTCTTAGCCAAGATTATCTAATAATGTGCGTTCAACAACTAAATGCTGATAGTGGACAGGATAGCTACTAGAGGATTTCCTCTAAGAAATTCAACGGAATTAACTATGTTTGCGAATGCTGCTTTCTAAAATATAATTTAACCTTCAAAGGCAAATTAATTTTACTACTATCTGCTTCATATTCTCTACTATCATTTAAGGTACATTTTATTGATGCTTGAAAAAACAATAATATTAATGTCAAGTAGCTTGGACTGACAATCTACTTAATAGAAAGGTTTTTTCAAGGAATTCTTCGAAACTAACTCGTGTTCACGAATATATCCTACTTGAGCCATTCCATTTTAATTTTGGATATAATTGTTATTAAAATGTGGCAAGAAATGTATTGAAATAAATTTAATATTATTGCAAAGATAAATTTTCGAATTTTAAAGCTTGTACAAATAATTTTGTATGACAATATTCATCTTAGCTATTACAGTAAAATATTAAAATTGTGTTTGATTTTCAGTTCAACTTTTTAACTATAAATTCGCCAAATTTTTTCTTAATGAATACCTACTCATTTAATAATAATTTATGGTTTCATAGACCATTTAGAATGTCATGTCACGCAATCAATAGATAGTTTCCAATTTATAAACATTTTTTTAAAAAAAAGTTCAGTGTTTAATGTTTTTATATATTTTTTCATTGGTTTGAATTGTACAAACTAAGATTTGTTTTATTTTTATTTTAGGTATTAGATTTACTAAATCCGTCCACGAAACCTTTAGCTGTCCGGTGGTCCAAAGAGAAAGGATTCTACGCAGAAAATCTATTCAGTGTTGAATGTGAAGATGCAGGAGACTTGGAAGGAGTCTTGGACGAAGGTCTCAAATATTTTGTCCATTCTTCGATCTTGAAACTACTTTTTTCGAAAATGTCAAAGTTTTCCCCCTTTCCTATGCGGACACTACTTAATCAAAGGGTGTCGAATTAACTCGAGAAAAAAATGCTTCATTTATTTTTAATTCAAAAATTTGCTAATTTTTACATATATTTTGATTAATTGTAATGAAGATTTAAAAATTTGAAGATAGCTATCTGAGCCTAATATTTTTTAGTTATTAAATTTGAGGGCACGAATTTATATTATTTGCTGTTCATGTACATCAAAATGTTCTGGGTTTGTAAAATAACTAAACTTCCTTTTAATTATGTAAAATTAAGTGCTAAATATAGAAAATTAATTTCATGTCTAAATTTACAATTTGTAACAATGAATTGAATTGTTAAAAAGCTGACTTTAAAAGAAATAATATTTATAATATGGTACATATATAATAAAGAAAAGCAATATATGGCAAATATGATTCTATTAATAAGAAAAAATATATTACACTAATATAAAAAATTAGTATTTCTAATTTTCTAAATTTTTTATTTAAATTAATATCTCTAAAGTTTTGATATTTAAAAATTAGAAAATTTCTCCTTCTTTTGGGAATTTTTTTTAAACCTAAAGTCTAAAAGAGGAATTTGAAATCGAATTTTCAACGCAGATTCTTTTTTTAAAAAATTGAAAATAAATTATTCATTTTATCACTGAAGAAAGGAATAGTCCTATTATTTCAAATATTTTTATTTAGAACTATAGTATTGTATTCAAATATTTAAAATGTGACTATGAGATAGAGGATAGAGGCAACAGCTTTATACCATAAAAAAAGTAAATATAAGAAGTTCGATTTAGTTCATTTATATTCATGTTCCGTTTTAAAGAAACACTAGTGCTATTTTGGGGTAGACCTCGTACTTCTGCATCCCGGTGAAATGACGAGTAGGACTCTAAAGTTTACCCCCTATCCATACTTCCACGCCGCACCGATGGGAAAACGCTCAGCTAAGACGGATTTAACGTGCACCAGATCTGCTTAAACGAGAGTTCTTGGTTGGAATCAGGTCTCAAGCATCGAATCGGGTCTCTCCCGGCTCCAAAGCCGAGACCTTACCTCAAAGCTCCCGTGATCCCTAAAATAAATAAGAGAATGATTCACATCAATTACACGAAGTATGTTCACTTAGAGTGCATATTCAAAGTGCTGAGAACGGGATACAGATTTTTAATAATGTTACTGGCATTCGAATTCTTTTAGAATTGTCACCAATTCTCATCGAATTTGTATGGCAACACTCTAAGTTCTAGTACGGTAGCTTATTAAAATTATACACCACTTTTTATTTTATATTTGAGTTATAATCAAACGTAAAATAATGCTCAGGATTTGTGCTATTTTCAAGTTGGTTATCTGAGTACCACTGTTGTTGTTGAGATAGTATCTTTAGTATAAAAATGTTTAAGTCATGTAAGTTTCATTGTATCTGTTTTGGGATCATTAATATTGTAGCAAAAAATTGTCCCTTCCGATCAAATACATCGTGACTGAGTGGTGGTTTAATGGACGGAACCGTGAGAGGAATGTTGTGGGTTCGAATACAAGCGATGCAATTTGCCAAGTAATAATAATAACTCTTGTTTCAATTCTCTTTATTTAAAATGTATGTTATTTATAAAAATCTATGATGATTATGTAAATTTAAATTCCTAATTTTCTGCGGGCCTTCAAATTCTGGAAGGTTCCTTGAAATGTATATATATAGTTTCTCAAAGAGCTAGAGAACATAATAAAGTCTTGGCTTGATCTTGAGTGCGTTGATTTCCATTGGAATTACTACATTTACCTTAACTAAGTGACAATATTTAAGGATCCCAAAATGCATTTAAAATTAATTCAAATTTCCATCAACAACAAATATCACTTTTAAATGATAATGATTATTGCATTCTCAACAAAAGAAGAAAAGTTACTATTAAAGAAGATTTATTTACAAAATAAAACATCGATCACAAACAGATGATCCCATAGTGTAATGTATTTTTATTTTTTTGTAATACATTAACCACCCCAATTCAGATTTGTCCGCTTGTGCACACCATTGATGTTCTGTTTCGTTTTCAGGTCGCAAGAATCGCCAAGTGCGGGCGCACAACATGAACGAGCATTCATCGCGCAGTCACACCATACTCATCCTGACCTTGACGTCTGAAGTTCGAGATTCAGAAGACCCCACCCACTACATAAGGCGGTACGGTAAACTGTTTCTGGTGGATCTGGCCGGATCAGAGAAGACGAAGAAGACGAACAGTCGTGGAGAAACCCTCAAAGAAGCCAACAACATCAACAAATCCCTCTTAGTGTTAGGTAATTTATAGTAAAATCAGTAATATAATTGTACAGAGAAATCTGTAACGCAGAATGAGGTTCTGCTTCTTTGATCTGCGTTGTTATCGGATGCACAAATTTTATCTTCTGTTATGCCAACAAACATGCAAAGATTTTTTTTAAAAAAATTTATTGTTGTGTGAATAAATCTAAGCATGAATAAAAGTTAAATATAGGATCCTAAATTTCACATTTTATTTACATTATTTTTTTGTAAGATTGCAGTAAAAATTACTGTGCTGAGGTCCGTCATTTTTAATATCTATGCGAATTCGTGTTATTTTCAATTCAGTTTAAGATTACTGCGAATATTTTCTTTGAGGGCTGTTTATATTTTGGATTTAGCAATGCGAGATTTAGAGTTTAATATTTACTCACATCGAGTACAGTAACGAATTTTTCATTCAGAATTCATTAACATTATGGATAGAGACTATCCCATTACAAATTAATAAAACTTTTAATGTTACTGCGAACATTAATTTTTTAATGTTACTTCTAAAGTGTACTTCAGATTTTAAATTTTTTTAATTATAGCTTAAACTCTCTACAACGTGCGTAGGATTTTTTACAATAACTTTCCTTATTAGTGACAATCAAATCGAAAATATTGTTGATGAAAAAAGAGCTCGACTGAATGGAAACATTTTTGCATTGTCTTAAGTGCCACTGTGTTAGTTAATCATGTTTAATTTGAAAACAAAGAAATCTTTTCTCCATGATTTTTTTCTTACCCTTACTTATTATGATGATTTTTATGTTTAGCTTTGTAGTATTGTTAAGAAAATTGAGTTTCACATAATAATTACTATTTCGATGCTAAAATAATACACCAAATTTTGTTTATGTTACTAATTCAATTTCAAAAAATCACGTGAGTAACAATCAATGAATATCTTCTCTGATTTATTCCAAAATTCAATTCAAATTTACAGTTTTAGAGATAAAACTGTAGATCGAAATTAATTCATTTAATTCATTGTGGTTTTGAGTTACTATTTACGAAAGAACACGGCGGATGGAAAAGCAAAATTTTCCTTATTCAACTAAATATAGAACTGGGAGTAGATCTATTGCTTGAGATGTAGATGTCATACACCAAATTAGCTGATTTTGTTTCTAAATATCATATACAAATTTATATGCATATGTTACTCATAGTTCTAGAACTTCTTCATGACTAAAATACACATAGTTCAAGAAAAAGTTCAAACCATTTCAAGGAGAACTAAAAAATGTAACGGTTCTTTAAAACCTCGAATTCGAATTATTTAACAAAAGATTTTTAATTAGAATTCTTAAATATTCAAATTAATGTATTATTTTTTATTTGAATACTCTAAATACTTGGAAACAAGATGAGAAAAAAGGAGGAAAGCAAACGTCCAGATTATAACTTTTTGTTGTACAAAGAATATAAATAACAAGTATTGCAACTATAAAAATAAGTAAAAATGAAATTCCAAATTCAACGAATCTTCTTATTTTGAAACTCCCGTATCCGAATAAACATACTTTTGGGATTATATCTGTCTGTCACTGTACTTATCTATGAATCCGATAACTCAAAAACGTTTTGAATTAGATAAATCAAACCTAGTATGCTGCTTTGATACGAAATTTATAGATTTCTATCAAATTTTGAATTCTATTTCCATTCACAAGAAACCTGTCTCTCCCAGAACGAGTGAACATGATAGTTTAGAAACACAAACCGCAAGATTAATAAATTTCATACACAGAATTAGGATATTAAGTGAAAATTCATTTGAAGTTTAGAACTAAATTCGGCAGGCTGTTAGATGTCCATCTTTGCCTTCGCTCACATTTAAGAGAGATAATTAAAAAATATCGACTTAAAGAAATGATATTTAAAACACAGTTTTAGTATCTATGTATAAACCAGTATCAAATTCAGTATCAGCATTCTCATATATGAAAACGTAATTTGGTACAGAATTTTTTTTATTATATTTGTTATTGTGTGTTGAATTTCCATATCATTTATTCGTAAAGAAAATTCTAAAAATGCATATTCGATTTTCTTCACTATACTAAGAAGGACAGAACACTTAATTGCAGGTTTCCAAAAATAAAAATCAGAGCGCTTCTAAATTTTAAGATCTTGCTTGAAATCACTCTCGCTGACTTCGTTATTTTATTACAATCAAAGCCACATTCGGTTGCAGAGATAATAAGAAGTTTTCATGTAAAAAAATGAGAAAAGTTAACAAAAAAGGTACCTTTTCATATAGCGCACGTTCAAACACACACACACACACACACACACACACACACACACACACACACACACACACACACACACACACACACACACACACACACACACACACACACACACACACACACACACAATAAGATTTGCTATACTTACGAAAAGGCCTGTCATATAATGCGTTATTGCATGCATTAATTTTCTTGTTAATGCATGCAACGTTTAATGTTAATAATGCTCGTATATCAAATATAACGTCATTTTCTTAGCAACTCGCATATCAATCAATGTAAATATATTCTACGCTTGTGAAGAGGGCATTTTTATAAGCTTGCGTGCATTAAATTTTTAAAAATGTCACCAAATATAACTTCATTTTCTTAGTAGCTCGTATATCAAATAAGTTCAAAGAACATTTCTTTTCTATTTCTGCTTTGTATCTTTGAATGCACATGGTCTAAAAAATCTACAATTCATGTTGCTATGGATACGCCAACTACTTTCCTAACTAAAATATCAATAAACTAACAGGAGGGAAATGGAGACAAAAAGAAATCGTTTGTTTCTCGTTACCGAAAGTTTCCACCGCAAAAATTACATCGTGGAAAAACTGATATCGAATCTAGATGATGGCTGTTAAAACAATACTGAAAAGTTACAGTTTGTTCTATAAGGTTAATAGTGTTTTATCACATTTTTTTTCTTTTCCTTTCTTTATTTTTTCTTTTACATCTTTTTCTTTTTTTAAAAAAGAAATGAGCAAAGTTTCAGATAGATTTCTTTTGTTACTAACTAATTGGTGATTTATAACAAATCACACAAAAAATGTTTGTATCTGCTTATTAAGCATTACACAACGTATCATCCAAAGAAATCGGAAATATAATAGGGTTTCATTGCCAAATTATTCGACTCAAGGAGACCATACTAATTTTACTTAGAAATTTATTGTGAATATTGCATTAGCTACTTGAATTTTTAAACTAGAATATATTGTTAGACTAATGTTAAACAGTGTATATATTTACATTTTCTTTGCGAATATGGAGTCATTTGTTAGTCTAACATGCAGCATGTATAAACAATTAATTTAAGCCAAAATATGCAGCCCTTAAATTATGAAACTTAACTACCGTTTCGTGAATCTTTTTCTATTTATGATAAAAATGAAAACGTATCGTTATATAGTTAAATGATTTTATATTCTTATATATAAAGAATTTTTTTTTTTTTTAAAAGAACACAATGTTTAGAGATAAAATGAAGAAACAAAAGGCCGAAAGTAAAAGCTTTCAAACAAGTTTAATTAACCGAAAAATCTAAACAATCCCCTGAATTCCTACCTTCTTGTGGAATATCAGTTCCTGAAAATAGATCCATACATAAAAAAAAAGATGTTACAAAACAGCAAAGATTTATGAGTAACCAATATTTAAAGAAATATTATTTGATAATCATTTTTAAAATATGTACTCCGAATCCATCTCTTTTCGTGATATAAGATCTTCTGGAATTAGAATAACACATTAAAATCAGATGTTAGAAAAGTAGCAATCATTTCTGAGATGATAATAAATGCTTTACATGAAAAATGTGATTCCATAATCGAACACATTTTTCCATTGCAGTCTGTAATGCTAGATGTAGTTCATAAATATTTCCAGTAGTCCATAAATATTATTGAGTAAATTTCAATTTCTGTTTTGGCGTCTGGCAATTCAGGCGGTGTTTTTTTCAATATTAAAATTGACTTTATATTTAATTTACGGATGTGCGAATAAACCTAAGTCGAAGAAAAAATTGTCATGGGATTGTACATTTCATATTTTCTTTATGCTGTATTGTAAATGTATGCTTATGCTAATTCATCATATTCTTCCTATATGATGGAAAAAAGTTAAAAGTAGTTCCTAATATTTTTGTCGTATTTGGTATTGCAAATTTTTTATTTGATCGACATTTGTTTTAAATCAATTTTACTGTTTAGTTTGGATTTAAGTTCTCCTAAGCGTTATGAGTAAAGAAGATCTGTGGCGCCTGCTTTCTGGCACAGAGGTAGCGCATCTTTCTCGTGTTCTGGGAGTCCCGATTCGTGCATGGTTGTTCTTCTGTGTTCTATCTGTAAGGCGTATGAATATGTCCCCCCCCCGTAAAAAGGGGCTGTGCGAGCGACTGTGTGAGTGCGTAGCTGAAGTCGTACTTTTGGCCCTAGTTGGTGCTACTTGAAACAAGAGACGCATACCTTCGGCTTAAATTCTGCTGATGCAGCAGCGGGGCTTGTCCATGGCAAGTGCCATAAACAATAACGACAGATCTATGGAGAGTTGTGTGTTCAGATCACGTTCGGGTTTCAATGTGGTGATTAAAGGCTAAGGATTGAGCCTGCGACGATAAAGCCTGTAGCCGAGTAATATAACGACAATACAAAAGTAATTTCTTCGGTATCGTAGATGTTATCTGGCTTATGAAGCTAGCGCCACAGTTCTTATTGTAAGCGGAAAAAACTTCCAAACTTCTACTAGAACATATTTAAAACTAAAATGCACTGAGAATGTTATATATATATATATATATATATATATATAATATAAAACATTTAAATGATTTGTTGAGAGCATATAGTAGAGTCGTGGTCAAAATCTTGGAGAAGACAGGTTGAATTTTCAAGTTCGATATATTACACTACGGGAAGCAGGCATTATGTACAAGCAAAAGTGACGTGCACAACACAGAACGACGAAGCTGATTTATACCTTCAGATTTTAAGAGGGATCTTCGACACATGTCAATCACATGTACTGCTCGTGCAAGGGAATCCTAGGGATCTTTTAGTGGAATTTGTTAAGCTTGCTAATTCCTGTCCCTACACTTGGAGTGGAGGGAAGTAGACGGCATTTAGCTGTTTCAGCAATTTAAAAAAGTTTCTGTTGAATTAATTAACTAGAGCGAGTGGAATGGATCAGGAAGTAAGAGATTATTTTAGACTGAAGTTACTATGGACTAAATTAAGATAAAGTTTGGTAATTAATTAGGATAAAAAGTAAGAGTTTAAAATATCAAACACACACACACGCAATTCCTAAGCATTCTGTCAGTATGCATAAAATTTTCTATTAAATCTTTTATTACTTAATCTATGATAAGAAATTTGAGATGCTGTTATCAAATTTCAAATATTTTTCTAGTCGTCGAAAAAAATCTTATACTTCAGGCAACATTAAAGGGGAAAAATATTAATTTACATATAACTAATTTTATATTTTGAGATTTTAAAATAACATCCGTGATTAATTTTTTTTTAAAAAAAGAAGATAGTTCTCTTAATTATGTGAAACACGGAGGCTCATTTCCAATGCATATGATACTCTTAATAAATTTAAGAATAGTAAAATTATATTCAAATTAATTCTGCATTTCACTTGGAAGTTATTAACAGAGCGGTTCTGTGTTATGTTTGATATAGGAAACTGCATATCTGCTCTCGCTGATCCCAGAAAGCGAAGCAGTCACATTCCGTATAGAGACAGTACACTGACAAAGCTACTGGCTGACAGTTTAGGAGGCAGTGGTCTGGCGTTAATGGTATGTGGTTAGATGAGTATAATTCAATGTTAAATTATCTGGCAGAATTTTACTGTTATTAATTCCTTGGTGCATAACCGATCCTTGAATGTTTTTTTTCCTAGATTGCATGCGTCTCGCCAAGCCGAGTCAACATTGCTGAAACACTCAACACCCTCCGATATGCATCTAGAGCAAAGAGAATAAAAACTAAGCCAATGGTTCGAATGGTGAGATTTAAAATTTGTCCAATCAACATAATCAGCTTGGAAGTAGATTTCTTTTAACCTTTGTTCTAGGGTGGTTTTAAAGCGCTGTAATTCCTACCTTTCATTTATAACCATGATTTTTAAAGTAAGAAAAGTTGTGTAGAAACATTTAAAAAAGACATCATTTTTTTAACAAATATTAATCGAGAAAATTATCTGGTTTGAAAGTTTTCACTTAAAATTTATTGTATAATTATTAATTGCATTCAATTATTATTAACTAACTTTTACACGCGACTTCGAACGCATGGAAAAACACGCAACTAATCTAAAAACAATTTATCTGCAGTGTGTATCTGAAAGAAAGCAAAACAGCAACTCTAAACCATATTTCTTTAAAATCAAGTCAAGTCTATATTATTAATAGACTGAGAGTGAGATAGCTACAACAGTATTATGCACAAAATTTTTAAAACTTTAATTAATCTGAAAATATATTTGTCAACTATTACAACATACTGCACATGCGGGAATTTTCAGCGTCAACTGGGGCAACGCAAACGTATGAATTTTGTACGCTGGTTGGGGTAACGCAATGCAGATTATAAATTTTTAACTTGCCTTATTCTGTTTTATTTTAATTCCTTAGTACTTCAGAATGAATACGAAAAATCGATTCATTGACAAAGTTTAATTTGAAATTCATTAAACACTAAAAATAAAATAAACAGAATCGTTTGAAATAATCAGTCGAAATCATGTCAAGCCTAACTTCATTAGCGTGGGGAAAATACAAACTGAAATCTTACTCATTTGACGGTGGAGAAATGAAGATTTTTGGCAGGAAAGTTAATTTTTAATTAACAGTAATAAATAGTAATTATGTCCTATTCTAGACTATAATCTATCTCTGTGCTAAACTTCATCCAATTTCGTTCAGCCGTTCTGGCGTTATTGACTTACATCACCCATCCATCCAAACTTTCACATTTATAATAATAGTATAGATTACAGTTTGATTTACATACTGAAATGGATTTTAAAATGAAAACATGTTTCGTAAAAGTTGATTCATTTTTTATACAAAATGGAAAACATAATAAGACATCGTAGTACAGCATTGTAGTTCTTATAATTTGCATTTCTAAAAGAATGTATAATTTGAAATACGGTAAATTTTTTCATAATCCTCTTGTCAAGAATTTGATTTAATTATTTTTATTTTAGGATCCGAGGGAACAATTAATAATTAGTTTGAAAAGAGAAGTCCGTGTTCTTCGCATGGAAAACAGCTTTTTAAGGCAACAGGTAAAACTTTAAACAAATTCTTATTTGATATTAATAAAAAAATTTGTATATTATTATTTAACAATTATACACAAATTTTATATGATTTTGTTGTATTTATTTATATTAAGACACCTCTCAAACAAACAAACAAAAAAGCCTTAATAAAAAGAGAAAAAAAGCTGAAAAAGTTTTGTCAACATAACATGTCACATGTTTAGCTGTAAACAAAATATATAAATTAATAGTTTTATAATCTTCTATTTATCATCTTACAAATTATACAATATTCCGAATATTCTGTAGAGGTAAAATTAAGTTTCATTTCTTTTTATGGAGTAAAAAGTGGTACAAAATTTTATAAAAGCTTATGTAACCCTTTTTTCCCCAATAATTTTGGACTTAGGGATTTGATGCGATTAAACCACAGAATTATAAAAAAAGACCATGATTGATATTTTGGTTATTTAAAAAAATAACTACGAATTTTTCTTTGAAAATAATTTTAAAAAATGTCAGAATTATTAGTTGAGTTTCTAGATTTTACTATATATCAACGGCTCTTTTTTTAAAAAAATTATACTCGTAATGCCTTTTGTGCTAAAGATAACTTTTTGTAATGCTTTTTAGATGGTATTTCTTTTCTTTATCTGACCGATGGCTACTTAATAATTTGCAACTTTTCATTAAATCTTTCGGAAATTTAATCTATGTACAATAAACAATTTTATCTAAGACTTTGAAAGAAAGATCCCCGTTTTAAGGCCTTGATCCTGCATGATCAAATAAGAGGGTAGCGTTTAAATACAATTCCTTTATTTACAGCCTAATGTGCATAAAAACAACACGTTCTCATCTAGGTTAATAGGATTGATAATATTTACACCTCAAATAACATTTATCCCCGGAATGATTAATCGATTAATTTTGGAGAAACAACCCCACAAGAAAAGCTAACAGACAGTTAGCGCATCAGGTTACTAAAGAGGTAGCACAAGAGATCCACCGATGGAGATCGGGTGGATTTTAACTCAGACGCCTGAACCCCACGAAGATTCTCTCACCTCCTTTAAAGCGATGATCCTCCGAAGACTTCAAAAATACCCGAAGTCTCTCTCGAACTCTCCAGCCGATATCTCTCTCTTTCCAAAAATCTAACATTTTATTTGCTGTCAAAACTCCGCCTCTCAATTTCCCATTGGTGCACTTGAGTTGGCGATTACCTAATAATTATTCAGAAAACGCACAATGGACCAGTTGACCCTGGGAGTATTCGTTAATGATCCATCCGCAGAACTGCACGAAAGAAAGCGTTACATCCGAAGGGTTTGATACTCCTCCCCTTTGAAGACACAAATTATTTCCTTGGAAAAAAGGAAAACGCACGTCTGTTGTTTTTTTTTAAATCTGGACTCGGCATAGTGTCCAAATGATCCCATTAAAGGCGATAATATCCCACCTATTAGTCTGGAGCACTTACAAAATGTGAGGCTTACATAGCTCTTGTCACAGCCGGCCGGTCTACTATCTATCTGAGAATCAGGGAACATTACAGCGGTCAAACAGGTGTCTCAGAGCAAGGGAGATGAATCATTACAACGTTTAATAAAAATAGCTGACATAAGCAAAAAGGTTTTAGTTATATATAAGTAAGATATAAATATATCTACGATTTGACTAAGATACATTTACGTCCTGTTTTGAAAAAGCATTAAGGTTATTTTGGCAGGGAATTCGTGACTTTGAAAACCCAGTTCGTTCGTGGAGGATGATTCTGAGTAAACTGCCTGTACGTTTATTCTGAATTTCATTGCATTTTAATTTTAGGGCGACCGACTTAGTATGCTTCAGGACATTAGACACTTAGGTTCTTCTATAAAATCATAACTCAAAATTACTGACCTTCAATTCCGAAGCCGAAATCTTAACTCATGACAAACGCAGTCTTATTATTGTGTATTTGTGACGAGTAGTATAGTGTTAAGGTTTGTGACTGCATGCCGGATGAATTTTTTGAAAAACGTTGTAAAATAATATTTTTAAATTTTTGCACAAACAAAATTTAAAAAAATACGAGTTAAGTAAAAAAAAAAGTTTTTTTATTAAAAGGAATTGGAACGTGTTATATCTTCAAAAATTCGATCTTTCAATTTTAGTCTTAAAAAATAGAGGATATTTTGCCGATTCCAGCAATGCATGATATGTATAGTTTTGTAATTGCAACAGCCTAGATATTAAAATTTTAAAATGTAAACAAAGATTTAAGGTTACATGAAAAAAAAATATTACTATTGTAATAATCTATATTAAGACTTTCTTATTGGTATAATCATGTTCAAAGAAGTCTCCTGAAAGCATCTGTATGTTAAAACGACAAAAACTCGAGAAATAATTCAGATATTGGAGATATTTATACCATTTTGAAGAGCATTTATTGGGGAAGGTTTTAGTAATGAAAGTCATATCAAAATTAAAGGATAATTTTATAATTGCGATTATAATTTATACACACATGCACGAAAACTTCAAACTGTGCATGTACAAATCGTAAGAGCTGTGGATACATTATTTACATAATGCAATACATTTCTTTGTTTACGTCTGATTTTAAACAGCGATTCAAATCTCATTATGCCGAAAAGAAGAAAATCTAACCTCTAAATGATCGCTTGCGTTTTGTCTACGGACATGTATTTTTACCTTTGCAACAGTCTAAATATTTCTGAATGTGTGCCACAAAAAATTGTCTTCTTGGATACTATGCCACGGGCAATACCTTACAGATATTGCTAGATTAGCAAAAAATTTCACGCTCACTCTTTGATCATGTTACGATAGTTGAGACTTTATTACGCACACAGTCACAAGAGCACGAATTGAACAGCTTCCGATGCACACAGCATAATGCCTATTGCAATCTTTTATGAACATCAGTATTACTTGTTATTGCATACTTAGGTTCATTTTGCAACCTGTTGCTAAGTTATAAATCTCTCCCAAAATATTTTGATTGCACTGTGAAGAAGAATCTGAAGATTCATTTCCGAATTCAAGGTCAAGGAAAGTATTGATTCTGTACATTCAATATCATATTATACACAGCATTTTATAAAAATGATTTGATTATATTTTAAATTTTCTTCATTCACTTCAGGAATATATTTTTATTCTAATTTTTATTTTGCTGTATGAAATGGCATAAAATTTTTGATAAAATAATTGTATCTGAAATGTTTAAATAATTGCTATGCAGAACGATTTTTTAGCAATGTTGTAAAACTTTTTGCCGATGTTAAAACCCTAAACTAAACTTATCCAGGTACTCAGTATGGTAGTTTCTTTTATTTTTAGCTGCATTTAGATAATGGACTGCTGACGAATAACAAAGGTGCCGCTGCTGTGCGAGGAAATGTGCTTGTGGACGGTAAGAAACATTTTTACTTCATTAAAAATTGCATATTAATTTTTTAACAATGCACATTTGTTAAAATATGAAAATATTTTATATTGTCATAGGATAACATTAATTATAGCTACATTATGACATAAACAAAAAAATAAATATAAGAATAAAAAATATAAGTAAAATAAATTAATGATCTCTACAAATAATAAAAAAGAAGACCCACCTGTTTGTGTTGGTGATCAATAGGGCAAATTCTTTGACATAAAGTTATTACATTTGGCATAGATATTCTTAGGAGGTTTAAAATTTGCATCTCAGAGTTTTTAAATTTTAAATTGATTTTTAATTAGTTAAGAATCTAGCATTTTTGCCATGATAATTTTGAAAATATTGTTCAATTTTGATTTTAACAGATTAAAATTTTAATTAATTAAATATAAAAGAAATTTAAACGCTTACCTGCAATAATTCTAAAAATGTTGCCCCAAAATTAATTTTATACCATTTTAAAATATAAATAATTGCACTCTTATTGACACTAATTTAAATGCTGCGAGATTTTCTTTCTTCAGGAATTTGATTATTTTTACACAATAAATATTAAATCAGACTTTTAATTACATAATTTTGATATTTTTTAAATATTCTACACATATTAGAATACTCAGTGGATGAAAATGTTTTTGTAATTTTTTGAAGCAATGACTAACTGACCTCGTAATGACAAGGTGTATCAATGTTGTAATTTATGACAGCTAATTTTGTCATCATTTATTAATGTCATTATCAAGTTAAATAATAAATTTAATCTGTTGTTTAGAGCATTTACTATTGTTACGAAAATAAATAAATAAAAATATTTGCTATTTTATTTCAATTATAATGAATTCAAGTTTGTATCAACTTTATTATCATGTCAGAACATGATGTTGTTTTGGGAATGAAGTTTGTGGCTTCAACAAAAATCCGAAGGCGAAAAATAAAAATATTATCATCTGCATAAGCATCTCCAAAATTCAGCTTTTAACAATGTGTTGCCCTTACATTTACAAAAGCTTTGATTTTTAAAAAAAATAAGTGAATTACTATAGCAAATAAAACCTAGAAAAATGTCATTTTGAGTAAATGATTATATGAAATAAATAGGAAATATGATTTTTTATGTTAATGAAGTGATTGTGTTAAATGAAGTAAATAGGAAATGTGTTATTTTTTAAAACAATAAATGCAAGACAAAGTTTGGTTATCATTTGCAATACTAAAGTTACTAATTCAATGAATCAATTAAAAATATAATTGAACTTGCACGATCACGTGGCGCTTGGCCTTTCAAGAAATTATGTTCTGACATGATACATTGAAATATGTGTAGCAGATTTCATTTTAATCTTTATTATTGTTAAGAATTAATTTAATGTTATGTAAGTAATTAATTTAATTCAGTGAATGAAGTAATAATGCTAACAGACATAAATTGATAAATAAATTCTTCATGAAAATGGTGATGTAAATGTTTTCTGCTTTATTAAATAATTCCTAAATAATAAGGTAAAAATAATTGCTTGTTAGAAATATGTGGATTTTCTATGCTTACGCGAAGAATAAAAGAGGAAATTTCTTCTTCTCTGCGAAAAGAATATGTATTATAGATGAAAATACATTGAGAAATTTTTAAGGAATATAATTTTTTTTAAACGTGTTCTCTTTAATAGATATGAAACCAGATGAAATCAAGACTATGCTTCAACAATACATGAATGACAATGAATCTCTAAGGTAAAATTCTTTTTCTGAAAAATACATTTGCTATTTTCCCATCATACAATGGAGTCAATTCAATAAAGTACAATTAGAACGATTTTAAAATCATAATGTTGATACAGTTTTGTACTTCAGAGGTTCTGTATTTGGATAGATAACTCTATAGGAATTATTTCATTAAAATTTTTTAGAATTATTTTGATTAGTTTAACCAAATTTCTGTGGAACGATTATGAAGTGTATTATCAAACTTATCATATTGGTTCCAGTCTTTGTACCAAAATGGTTGTTTTAAAGTCAATTTATTTTGTTTTAAAATAATGCTTCGTAGAGCAACTTTGTTCAGTTAAATTTAAGTTCTGAAAAACGTATCTACTTAACTTTGCTTTTCATTTTGTTCAACAACTGTTTAGCTACTTATTTTCAGTTTTAAAAATGCATTCCTATTAAATACAAAAACTTCGAAAATCTGACATTATGCCTAGAGATTGCTTCATTTTCATTTATGTGCACTGTATAAATATAACTATGATCTTAAATTGCAAATCCATTATAAAAAGTATGTTTTCTTGCTAATTTAACTGCTTATGGATTTAATCGAAATAAATATTTGAAAAATAAAGTTTCTTTCAGAAAATGGCAACAAAAGTCAAACTATAACATCTCAAGTTTTCTTTCTAATTGATTTAACAAACATATTCTTTTTTTAAATAAAAAAATTCAGTTGATTTAAGAATTGGCTACTATAAGCAAATATTTTTTATTAACAAAACATATTTCATTAAAGTACTTCTTTATTTTTTAAATGATAACTTTTGATTTAAATTTTCACTTGTAACTCAACTGCGAGTTAATATTAAATAACAGATTTCTAGATGAATAAACAGACTGTCTAGCTTTACCTGGGTACTACAATGTTGGGTTACCTTTACTCAAATGATGGGACATACTTTCTAAAGAAATGATAGTTCCATAGTCGAAACAACCTTAGCGATTCCAGCATAGCTTAACACTTGTTGTAAATTGCGAAAATAATTCCAAACATATTAGAATATTAAATTTTTATTTGTTTATTTAGGGAAGAAAATGCTGAATTGAGATTTACAAATGACCTACTGACGAGAGAACTTGAACGAGTGAATAAAGAAAATGAAAGACTCCAGAAAGAAAGGTAAATCTTAAGTTTTCATTCAAAATTCTCCTATTGCTAATACGAAACTAAAATTTTTTTTCATTCAAGTAATTTACAACCAAACATATCACTTATGGTTTTGATTTTCAGAACCAGGTCAGCTAAACAGACGAGGAGGCCGGACAGCATAACTGCATCAAGAGCAGTGCTGGGCTCTTCCGATTCTTTAATTGATTCAAATACATGGAACAACGGGGCCTGGAGATCGATTATAGATGCTGAAGGGGAAGTGAGTTTCTATTTACATAAAATATAATAAAAATGTGTTGATAAATTATGATTCAGATAATAAAACACATGAACAATAATTTGACAAATTCTGTCTCCACATGACTGCTCATAATTAAAAACCAGAATAATAATGTCATACCTATTTTACAAAGAGAAAACATGAGAAAAGAAAATTTTAAACTATTGAAATTTTTATTAAAACCAAAGTTTATCCATAAAAAAATTTCATCATAATTGATTTTCTTTACATTAAAATGTTGCATGAAACTGCAACAGCTTCATGCCATTTAATTAGGTTTAAAGTTGCAACCACAAGAGGCCAATTTTTACGCACAATAAAAGGTTACGCTCGCGTCAGAAAAATCATGTGAACACAATGGGTCAATGGTCATTAATGGACCCGATGAGTTATTCCTGAACTTCTTTTCTGCCTCAGAAAAACCAGAACTTCTATTTTCTATAGTAATACAATGCTATATGGCCCTTCATCTCTTTCTATCAAGTGTTTACATCACTGCAATTTTTGTATAACATTTGGCAGCATTATTAGTATATGTCTAATTCAAGTTTAGTGCTTTAAAAAAATTTGTTTTTGACGGAAACAAGTTTGGTAGAAATTTTATTATTGAATTTAATTTCTGTTCTTTTGATTTATTAAATTTCCAAGATTTATTGCCGTAAAGAAGGACTTGTTGCATTAAGCATGTGTAATATGAAATTGTTTATTTTGGAGGTTTTGAGCAAGTATACATTATTCGAAATGGATGATAGGGCATTCTAATTCTAGTTTTTTATCTCTTCATCTGAATCATAATCTAAGAATACATTTTTAGAATTATATATTTTTATACTCAATAAAAACATAAGTTTTAGAGTGAAACATGTAATCATTCATTCAGAAAGAATAGAAAATACTTGGCTCAAAAAGTAGCTATCATTAACAATTTATTGGCTAATGCCAAGAGACATTGAAATGAAAACAATGATGAAAAAAGATTAAAATGAAATCTAATTTGCATATTTCAGTGTATCATATCAGACCATAATTTCTTGAATGGCCAAGCACCACATGCTTGTACAAGTTAAATTATATTTTTATTTATTTGATTTGTTTCAGTGAATGAGTCACTTTATTGCAAATGATCCAAAAAACTTTGTCTCACATTTATTGTTAAAAAAAATCATATTTACTATTTATTTCATATAATCATTTACTCAAAATAAAATTTTTCTAGGTTTTATTTGCTGTAGTAATTAACTTGATCTTTTTTAAGCAGAGCTTTTTAAATGCAATGACAACATTCTATTAAAAGCTGATTCTTTTGTGATGCTTGTGCAAATAATAAGTTTTTTTATTTTTCACCTACAGATTTTTGTTGATACCAAAAACCTCATCATGTTCTGACATGATAAAAAAGATTTCTGCATTAAGATTAAAATTAAAACTAACTGTTCGTAATTACTGATTTCTTATCACACTGTTAATAATGTCTAACATTTAAAGGGAGCTTTCTTCATTTACTTAGAATAATAATCTTGTAGTTGTTTACATTTTTTATGTAACATTCCACCGTTTTTATTTTATAGATTGAATATATGAATAATCTGAACAATAATTTGACAAACAATGGACGGAACCTACTGAACAGGCAACAGCAACAACTTACGCCAGCCAAGAGAAAAGTGGGAAAAAGGTAACCTTGAATTACATAATTTTGATTTTAAAAATATTGCCAAAGTTTATTAATGACCAGCTGACCATTTATTATACCAATAGTTTAGTCAAGTCAATCATGTTTGATGAATTACATCTTATCACACAGAATGAAATTATTTTAAATTATGCTTCAATAATAAATACAGAATTCTTATTAAGTTTGCAGTGTTTGTAAAGTAGACAAATAAAATAAAGAAATCAATCCAATTGTTGAGGCAAGGAATGTATAAAGATTTTATTTTGTGATATTTTTTGAAAATGAAGAATCTTTTATTATGCCTACTCCCTTTTTTTCTTTGGCTGTTTTAGCTTCTAATAGTTAAGTATATTAAAGTTTTTTTAAATCTTAATTATGAACTTTTTACCGGTGTAATACCACTTTTGACTTGTACCTAATCATCATGAGAATACATCAGAAAATGAAACATTGTAGATGTAACTGGGTGTCAAGAACTTTAATACAAAATAAAAATTGGTATATTAGTCTAGACTAAAGGATTGTTTTAATTTTTTTCTCTTTTATGAATTTATAATTACATAGTGTTTTTGCAAAAAATCCCCAAAATGGTGAAATGCAAACAGCCATTGATAATGTATCTACAAATTACATCATTTTTATAAAATAAATAAAAAATCTAGGATCAGTTTAGTCACTAGGTTATACTATCGATATTTCTTCTCGCAGAGAATGTATACTGAAATATTGTTTTGAGTTGAGAAGTAATTAGAAAAAAATTAATTCAAAGAATGAAAATATAAATTATATATATACTGAGGATAGAAATTTTATTTCCCCATAACCCTTTTAAGGTTTTTTTTTATAGTTACCATATCTAAGGAGATGAAAAATAATTTCCAACCAGTAATTTTGTTGATGTTATACTTCATTGAAAGCTGTCAACAGTCAAATTTTCTTCTATAATTATAGCTACAATTCTTATAAAATTAGAGTATATGAGAAAGGGATGGTTGCTTTAAACTCCTTAAAACATAATCTACTATCAGCTTGTAGAAAGAAATTTTATAGTAATATCATGTTATCAATGAAACAACTTATTAAAAGAGAATCAATAAAAATTACTTCAATCTGTTACAAGAGTAATTACAACCCCCAACAGTCTAAAAGTAAAAGAAGTTTAATTCAGCTTCTGTTCTGTTCATTTATATTAATGTCCCTTTTTTAAAAATCACACTGAGCTATTATAGAACAGATTACAAAATTTTGAACCATCGTAAGATGAGGATGACGTTTCAGCTGGCACCCTCTCTCCTAATTTTCACACCACACAAGCTGTAGAACGCCTGGCTCCTAGGTTCTTCAATAGAACGTAGTATTGAACCTACAACTCTTCAGTTCTTATCACCAGGCCACCACAGCCCCTATTTGCTTAGAAAAAAACTTAAACCTAAATGATAGTTAGAAATGATAAAAGATTTTTTTTCTTTATTAATATTGAATACCTATTAAATGAGGAACTGGTCTCTGTCTCATTTATAAAATGTTTTTGTTTGATTAAAAAATATTTCCTAAGATTAATGATATAGTAAAAATGGGAATACAGTTCTTCACACATTGTTCAGGAGAAGCACCAAATAGAGGAGGGGGCTGTTCTTAGTACTCAGAAATGCCAGGGAGAGTGAAAAACAATTACTATGTTCTACTATATTTTTTTAATGCTGTAGGATATCAGAGATTTTATAACAATATTTGGCATTTTGAGCTAATGGAGAAATGCCAATTAACTTTACTATGGTATTGTTTATAACAAGAATGTTCATTATTAAATACACATTATCTTTGAAAAATATATGTACGAGAGAGTTTGTGAAAAAAATTCACTTAAATACGAATAAAGTAGATTCACAATCCTTTGCTTCTCAGTTTAGGAGATATAACAGAAAACCAGGATGAAAGTGAAGAAAAACAGCCAGTTGGCTTAAGAAGACAAAGAAGGAATTCATGGGGTAGCGGAATCCCGAGACCTGTGGATAACGGCAGATCTTCTAAATCTCCTCCGCAACACACCCCTACTGATGCCGATGCAGAAGAAATGTTTGAAGACAGAATAACACCAGAATCAAACCCAACCACGCCAGGCTCAAAGTTACCACCGCTTCTTTCTATGCTCATGCCTAAAAGTAGAGACAGGAAAAAATCGGGAAGTAAATCAAAATTAAAAGGTGAGTTGTGGAATAAATAACTACCTTGCACACATCATGGAAAATAATTTTTTAAAAACTCCTCCTGAATCATAAATATTATAGTAATTATGACTGTAGGCAGTTAAGGGCAGAAATGAAAGAGTAAAAAAATACATACATACATAAATAATATTAACACAGTGAAAGTTGAAAAAAGTAAACATTTTAAAATATAGTCTCAAAATATTTGATTTACATCAGATAAATAATATAATATAACCAAACAAAAAGCAACTACAATTTACGATATTACTTTAAAATTAAACATATAGTTAATTCAAAGAGGAGCAAAGCAACATATCTAGTAGAAGAATAAACTTTGGCTTTGATGCATTACCAATATTATTTTTTAAGGCAGTTTTCCTATAATCCAATTATATTGTATCCATGATTCTATATGATTATTAAATTTAAAGAATGCTTGCCAAGTCTAGAATTCGGGAAGGCCAATTCAAATTTTTAATTGTGAAAATAGATCAGGGTTATTGCACTTTTTCTTCACATATTTCTTTTCTTAATAAGATAAGGAAAGGTTTATGAAAAAGTAAATTTAACAATAAAAAGTTTAAAAAAATGTAATATTTTAAATAATTCTTAGCTTTTTTTTATATTGTATATATAAAATAATTATTGTATAAAAAAATTCATCCGAAATCTAAATTAGCACAAAAATACAAGCTTGGTATGAACTGAACAAAAAAAATTATGTATCAAGATTAAGTGGTAATGATAAACGGATTATACAGGGAAAAATTTTTTCTTGCATACCACAGATTGGAATCCTTGCTAATTTCACCAGCATGATTTATCTACTAATGATCGGATTTAAAATGAATCAATTGATATATTATTCATAATTATATGCATTTTATTATTTCCAGATCCAATTGATGGTGAAACTTCTACATTAGCTAGAGATCTAGAACAAGTGCAAAAGGCAATCAGAGGTGAATCAAGGGCAAGCTTGCGGCCGACCAGATAATGGATAATGTGAATCTTGACAATGCAGCCAAGCATAATTATATATTTAATATTTACCAACTGAAAAATTGTACATAATGCTGTACAGAAAACATATATGTGGAAACACAAATGGTTTAAAGAACAGATGAATTTTATTAATAATATTTTCACTATTGAAAAAAAAAATCAAAGTATGTACCATTGATACATTGTTGAAATATTGGGCAACTGTAAATATGTTAATACAAAACATTAAAGTAAAACTTTAAAAATACCATTATTTCAGATATCAGTAAATTTAATTTGTTTCTAAATATTTTACTAATAAAGGTTAAAAAGATCTATAACTGGTATCTAAACATAGCAGTTTTTTTTAAGCATAGTTCTTTGTAATAAAGGAAATAATAATTTATTATTATTATCTTAAAATTTGAACCACAAAAACATCTCTACACAATTCATTCTTATAATTTCACTTTTTATTAGTTTTTAATGCTTCAATTTCTTCAGATAAATTAGTGTTAAATTAAAAATTTTGTACAGTTTCCATTTGTATTAAAAAGAATTCTAGTCATTTTTTATAACCTATTACAGAAATAAATTATTGTTCCTATAAAATTGATTGAATATTTTCTTCTTGTAATTTAACAAAATATTTTTATTTATATAAACTGACTTTTATCGCAATAAATACTGTTTTGAAAATTTAAACGTTCATCTGATTACTTGTAATTTATTCATTTTCATTTTACCCATTAGGTAAATACAAAAATGAATTGCTTTATGTTGCAAGTTAATTAGTAAAAGTAAATGAACTTACAACATTGTCTCTAAATCTTTGAAACTAAAATAAAATTACAAATCAAAGGGACACTAGAAATTTAAATATTTTAATAAAATTCTAAGTGTAACAACAAGCCATTTTAATTTTCCCCTTTTTAAATAAATATAATTGTAAAGCTATAAAATAAACTTTTTCTTAATTGACCATTTTTTTCATTAAATGAATGTAAATAAAGGCAGAAAACATTGTTACTTATGAAGGACCATGAACAGCTTCATAAAATCTTGTGAATAAATTATATCATGTAAACTTTAATTTAATAAACAAGCCTTTAATAAAAAAAATTTTAAAGATAAATATGAGTTCAGGAGCTTTTAGATCTCAAAACACTGACAATAACAAAAATAAATTGTATAAGCGATTTGTTAAGACGAAACAACCAGAATAGAAATCAGATTATCATAAACTAAAGCTATTTAATAATTTATTACATCTGCCTTAAATTTTAAAATTAATCTTAAGTAAAAAGTTTTCAAATTTGCCTCGGGTTGGTATTAAAATTATGAATTTCAAAATTCCCGACTCAAGATAAATTTAGATGTGAAAATGCAGGGAAAATTCTTCATAGGTTATTTTGCATTTACAGCTGAAAAGGTCATAATCAAAGTCCTTAGAGTTCATTTTTAATATCATCATAACAAACATCTCTATAAAAAAATTGGAAATAAGTTCTGAAACGGTATTGAAAAAAATCAAAAGATCTGTATTTAGCATTAAATGATATTCTTTTCTAAATTAAACATTAAGAGCTACAATTCTGATTAGAAGAAAAACAAAATTCTGATATTACCAATTCTATAGAGTTGAAAAGTAGTTATCAAAAAGCCATAAAAAAGTTAAGATGGGAATTTTTCTATGAAGCTAAAATGACATCCATGTATGCTGATATAGATTTTGTCTCCTCAGAGGATACTACCCAGTCTCACTGAGATGGACTTGATCAACATCTTTGAATTTATAGCATAGAATAAAAGGAATGGTGAGCTCCATTTTCAAAACTTAACACTTTCTTCCTATTTAAATGCTAGATAACTTAATTGCCTGTATGGAAAAATAATGACAAATATGCTTTGCAACACTAAAAAAAAAATTGTAATAATTTCTTATCAATTTTTGCATAATGTGAAATTTTTAAGTCAGGTGACAAACAGTCAACATATAAAAAGAATTATATATTGCATTTTGCACACTAGTACAGATTGAGTAAAAACTATAACAAATTTCAGTATATATTCATGTTTACTCTTTTAATCAAGTAACTTATTGATTAATAAAAATAAATCCTTTTATAATTAACATTCACAAAATCTTGTTTATAAAAAAAGACAAATGAATTATACTACAATCTTTTTTCCTTCATTAAGAAGTAATATAATTTTATGATAAATACATCAAAATCTAGCATTTTAGATAGAGAAGTAGATAAATCTAGATTTGTTTTAAATATTGAATCATGTACAATAAAATTTATTTTTTGAGTTTTTAAATCAAATACACATGCTAATAAATTATCTTATTAAAATATAAAACGCTCTAAGATAATATTATTTAATCTTTAATTTTCAGTATGCTTATAACATATGAGATAACAAAGGTTATGATTAAATAAAATAAAGAGCAATTCTTTTAATCAAATCATACAAAAATAGGTGGAATTTAACACACAGATTCATTATGCTGAACATTTCTTAAAAGTTTTATGTAAGGAGGGAAATAAAACTATTATAACTACTCAATAAATTTATTAAGAAAATACTATTCTAGTTTCATTACAATTTTATCTTCAATTTACAACTCGTTTCCCCATGATTCTCTACATATTGGATTTGATTCATTTCTATCAACCTAGAAATGGAAATCAATCTAATTTGAAGTAAAATAATCAGTACAGTCTAAAAACTAATTAGGTTACTTCTAAATTTACTAATAGAAATTAATGAATTACAAACTTATTTAATGAATTATAAAATTATTTCATGCAGAACTTCACAGTTGATAAGAATTATTCTCGTAGATGAAACATGGCTGGTTATAAAGCCATGAATAAAACACAAATATATGTTTTGAAAGTTAAAATAATTCTTTAAGTGTTAAAATACCAAAATAAAATTCTATCACAATTAAAACCTAAAATTTTTCATGTAAAAAAAATAGATCTCCATGAATTTTCAAGAATTTTGCTGCTCTGAATAAAACAAGAAAATTAATATGCAACAAGTTTTATTAGTTAAAATGTGTACAAAAATATATGGCATACAAAATGGCTTATATATAACTATTTGATTTTAAAAAAATATAACAATGTGATTAAAAAATACTCTGTAAATGCTGGCCAAATAACAACAATAGTTGGTGATTAACAGTAATATATAGATATGGAATTCATATATAGGAAAGATTCTGTAAACTTTGTATGAGTAAAAATACTCTCAAAATTTATGTATATGCTTATAAAGCTCAAAAATTTCACTTATTCGAATTTAATGCCTTGGGCCAAAGGCAGTTCCTTTGTGTAATTAATTGTACATGTTGATCTCCGCATGTACTGCTTCCATGAATCACTGCCAGATTCTCTACCTCCACCAGTGTGCTGTAAATAAAAAACAAATAAATAATAAGTTATTTGTTGAAAAAAAAATCAATTTCATGAAAGAGAAGAGATTTAGAATTTGCACGAAGTAAACTAACCATATAAATTATATTTTGTAATGTATGAAACACAAACATATAATGTTAAATTATTACTATTTTTAAATAGAAGCACAAGATAAAATGTTCTTTTCAACAATTAAGATTATAATTGGAAGAACTGCTTTAACCAAATATAAACATGTTGTATCCAAAGTCTGTGTTAGTGGCTTTCCAAAAACTTTTTTGCTTACTCTCCAACAAAAATCATACCTCTCTTCCACATAGAATTGTAAACCTTGGGTAAGGTTGTAAATTTCTTGAAAGCTTATTTTAAACTATAGATTTTTGGCATTTTTCTAGCCTTTTTTACTGAATGCATTATGAAATCATATCTATAATGTCTTTTTGATGGCCGACTGATACCAAATTTGACATAAAACTATTATGTAGTCACAAGATAACAGAATGAATTTCATCAATTTAAGTAATTGTATTTAATGGAAGCAAAAAGTACAGAATAATAGAAAGTCTGCTATTTGGTGAATTTGGTTCAAAACTTAGCAAGTATATTTCAGATGCTAAACCAGTATATCAAATTTTCATTACCCAATGCCTTGCATTTTGAAATTGTAAAATTCAATTAAAACAAGAAGTCAAACATATTGGCCAAAATATTTTGTTCAAAATTTGATATGAATCTACAAATTCGGTCACAGTTTTATACACCAAATCTTAGCCATTTAATTTAATGAATTTCAGAGTTAAATGTGTTCAGAGACAGTCATAAAGGCAAAAATGTGGCAAACATTTCATATTCAGGGAAGTCTGAAATGTGGGGATTCTCAAATTCAAATTTTTTAATGATTAAAATAATTTCCCTGGACGTAGGATATAAGAAAATAAAAAGGAGACAAAACTTTTAGTCCACATATTTCTTCATCAGAATCTTTCCATAAAATTCCTTTCAGAAACATGTTAATGAGCAATTTTATAGAACCTTATACATAACTATTATTGTAGAACCTTTACATCTAGAAAATTATAAAACTTTCTGTTTAAATATCTAATTTTACAAAAAAAAGAAGAAGAAGAAAAGTTAATATCTTTCCCATCTTCAAACTAGTGATTTCTTTGAGGATATTGCAAAAAATGAAGAAAAATACGCTTTCTTTTTACTGAACAGTAAATGACTAAAGCTTAAAGAACATAGAAGAGTTCCAAGTATTATTTGCATCTTATTTTAGATCTATATTTGAATAAATCAATCATCAGAATAAATCACCAGATACTGACGTAACTTTTTATCGCAGAAGCAGTAGATTATTGAATCATGAAAGGAAATATTTTATAAAATATATATTCCTTTCAAATTTTAGAATAAATAATTACAGATTAAACTTTTGCTGTAATGAGTTATATACATATTTTAAGAACATTATAACAAAATATTTTTAAGCACATGCATGGTTTTAATATTACATTATTTATGAGTTCATAAATTCAGGACAAAAAAACTGTCTAAGAATTTGAAAAGTTATTCTTAACAAGATTAATAAAGCATTAAGTTCGGCTAGAGAAGTCAAGAGTGGCACAAAGTGAAAGTATTTTCTTTTTTTCTATGAATATTTAATAATTTAAACAAATATTAATAATTCATAATATTGTAATCAAAATAAAAAATCACAAATTAATTAAAATCTCACTTTTTCACCACCAAAGGCACCTCCAATTTCAGCTCCACTAGTTGGAATGTTAACATTCACAATACCACAATCAGATCCTTTTGGACCAAGCCACTAAAATAAAATAACACTTAAGAGTTTGAAGAGAAAGTAATTTTGCCAGCATAATTTAACACAAGCATAGAAAAAAAAGGGGGGGGGGATTTACTCCCAAAATTCTGAGAAACAGAAAAGTTGAGAGCAAATTCTAATTAAAATTATTCTTAAATATAAATTATAATTTTAACTAAATGAAAAAATAAATACTGACTATACCTTAAAAACATTTCCAAGATTCTGAGTAAAGATGCTGCTAGATAATCCTTCTTTTACTTCATTGTTCCATTTAATAGCCTCATCAACGCTTGATGTTTTCAATATATATACAATTGGAGCAAAGGTTTCTCGATGAACAACTTCTGCATCATGAGCAAGACCAGTAATTATTGTAGGCTCAACAAAATTTCCTGGTTGTTCCAAAACCTGAACAAGCAATTTTTTACAAATAAAGTATATTAATTAATTTCAAATAATTTCAAAAAGCAGGAAGAAAATGTGTCATTCCTTTAAAACAAAACAAGTAATATAAATTCAGAATTATTATTAAAAAAATTAATATGAATGATTTTTTCAGATCTTAAATTTTTGCAAAGATTATGGCAAATATATATCTAATTGAAATTGAATAAATATTCTTAATAGATGCACATTTCTTTAATGCACTTTTTAGAGTAATCTATAATTACAATAACACATTCGGATTAAAATTGGACAAATAGATAGAAAAACAATCTTACAAAATAAAACAATCAAAACACACACCTTATTAACTTAACACATTTTGTTTAACAATCACAGAAAATTTCTCAGTTTATTTTTCAATACTTTTAAATTTGAAAACAATAAATGTTGGTATACCTGCAGGTTTGCTTGCATCTATGCAATGCAATAAAAAGTGAAAAAAATATGATATGCATGCAATAAAAAATGAAACAAATATTTCCAAGTTATAAAGTTTTAGTATGAAACCCATAAGAGGTTTTCACCTAATAAAGTACTATGTTAATGAATCGAAAATTAAAAGCATTTTCAGTCAGCATTTGGCAAATACATATAAAAAAATTCTTTGAATACCTTCTCAATAAAATTTATCAGCATACATTAGGCCAAGGGAGAAGCATAGTTTTTATTTTAAATAATTAAATTTTAATTTCAAATATTAGCACTATCTGGGGAAAGCAATTTAAGCATCTCTTTACTTAGTTAAATTTAAAAAACGTATTTTGATTGGGTTCTTGATCAAAGTTGGATATCATACAATGCAAAGAAAGGAAAAGTAATAAATATGTATTTTTGAAATGTTTCCATTTCATTCATTTCTAAAAAAGAATTTTATTCAATAAATAAAGTTCAAATTCAGAAGAAAAAAAAAAGGGCAAATTATACTAAGTGTAATGTTAAAATGTGTTCACATAAAATGTTAATGTTAAAAATTAGATCACATGGTTTTAAAAACACATATCAAAAGTAACTAGGTAGCAAATTCAACTCAAGTTTCAATTAAAAAGGCTGCACGACATAAGCTTAAGTAAAAATTACAAGACAAAATAACTTTAGAAATAAAATTTGTCATTAAAAAGTAATCATTTAAATTTTAAAATCACGTAAAAATAGTTTTTAAGTAATCAATTATTCAGAAGTTATGGGGGAAAAAATGTAAAATTTCAACTGCCTTTAGAAGGAATAGAAATATTTTTATAGTACAGTAAGTCCTAATAGATACTAAAGAGATACTAATAGATGTAGAAAAATTAATTCACATTTATCAAGTATTGAGGAATTATATACAATTCCAAATAAATAAATCTTCAATTTCAAATATTACAGAATTATAAAGAAATATAATTTAATACCTTTCCACCATACTCCACTTTTCCACCAGCTTTCTTAGCCTCCTCAATTGCTTTCAAATATAATTCAATACCTTGTTTGTTATGCATTGGTCCATACAGAGTACCTGGTTCAATAGGATCACCAATTCTAACCTTAGTATAAGCCTTTTTTAATCTCTCAACAACCTCATTGTATACCTATAAAGAAAATTAAAGTATAAGTGCATTTTATTTGCACAAAATTTTTGAAAAATGTATAATTACACACAAAAGTAGAAAGATATTATTCAGATAACCAAGCTTGATTTCTCATATTATAAATTGAAATTCAGAAGCATGTGGGAAAGTCCTTAAATGTAAATATTATCCAATATTACAAAACAATGTACCATTGAAAATCTCAAAAATTTCAATTTACAATAAAGAACGGGAAATTAATTTGTATTGATAAAGCTTTAAACATAAGTTATAAAAAAGAATACTTAATGATTATAATTATTACATAGACAGTATTAATCTTTTAGTTTAAACATTGTATAAAAGAAAGAACGTTATTAAAAAGGGACAAAGGAAAAAATATCAAAAATAAATGGAAATGAAACTATAATTTTTACACAAATTTTAACTGAAATTGCTAAATACAATGTATTGAATTAATTAATAATCTTTAAATCATATGAAAATGAGTAATCCCAACTATCATTCTCAGTAAATATGTATGCATAGGAGAAAACAGGATTTTGCAATTTATTTTTAAAAACTTTAATAAAAGGGCAAGAGTAAATAAAGTGTAGTTGAAAAATATCATACAATTATGAATAATATTTATTGTTTTTATTACAAATGAATGAATTATAATAATTGAGTTCATATTATTTATGCTATATTTCCATTTTTTCTATTAATCCTATTTTATTAAAAATCTTCATATTAAAAATAATCTAAGATCCAATTATCCAATCCATCAATTAAAAAATATACATCTTGGTCTTAAGATTCGAAGCAAGAATAAAGAATTAAATGCACAAAAATTTAGGAAAAAATCTAGATGGAATATATTTGTCTTTAATTTTCTTAATTAGCACAGTTAATAAATTGTTTTCTATTATTTAATAGAGTGCCCAGACAGTAAAAATATAAAACAAAAAGGAATAGAAATCAAGTAAAATATAATTCAAACTTTGAAGAACTGCAAATGCAAGAGAATCACATTCACTTAACCTAATATTACCTAATTTTGTTAGTGCTATTCTCATGGAACAATTAGTGTATTTGCAAAAACAAATATGCAAATACACTAACTGTTCCATGAGGATAGAACTAACAAAATTAGGTAATATGGTTTTAAAAATAAGATAAACTCTACCTTTTCATGAACAATTAATCTTCTAGTTGTTGTACATCTCTGTCCTGCAGTTCCAACACAAGCAAAAACAGCTGACTGAATTACCATGTCTAAATCCGCATCATCAGCAACAATTATAGCATTATTCCCACCCAATTCTAAAAGCGACTTTCCAAATCTTTTTTGAACTTCCATAGCAACTTGCAAACCAGCTCTACTACTACCAGTGAATGACACTAAAGGTAATCGTGTATCTTTCGCCATGGCCGACCCAATATCTGCTCCTCCACAAACCAAAGAACAAATAGCACCAGGTAGTTTATTTTTCTGAAAAAACAATTAAACTTTAATTCCTCAAATTAAAAAAAATACTCACAACACAATAAATCAAATATTAAGATAACAATGCAACAGAAGAAAGCACATAATTAATATGAAGAAACATTACTTAACACAGTTAGTTGAAATATGCTTATCGTTTAGACCTTTATCAGGACATCATAAACTTTCTGAATCCAAATGGAATTATTAAGATATTGATGATAAACATCAGGATTTGATTACTCAATGAAGGGAAAAAAAAAGAAAATCACTCTAATTTGCATTCTTAATTGGAAATGGAAAAAAATTATGGAGTTTTTGATGTTAGACTATTACAAATTTAAAGTTTATATCTATTAAATATAAAAGCTATAATTTAATAAGTATACTTTAACAGAAGTTAAGTTCATGTACTTATCAATCAAATGAGCAATGGAAAAAAATTAACTTAGATTTAATCTTTGCTGCTTCCTTCTTTTATCCAGAAGAATATGTTTACAAGAAGTTGTAAAAAAAATAAGAATAACTTAAATCAATTAATTAAAAAATGAAGCAGGCAATTAAATATTGAAAATACTTTAATCTCTTCAATATGCAGAAAGAAATTTAAAATAATAAGCATGTGCATAAGCATGGTTTCAAATACTATTGGAATAAGAGTACAACAAAATTTAAAAACATTTAGTTTAAAAATAAATTTAGAATTATAATAAATGAACAATATTAATTAATGACATTAAATTACTACAGTTTTAAGTATTATTAATATAGCTGACCTGTGGCGTAGAAACTGCTGTCATGAAGGTACTTAAGTTTTAGATGCATACTCAAGACATAAAAAGTTTTGAATTTGAATTGCAGATTTAATAAAACGTTTTCCTTTTATTATTTGTACCATCAAACTTATTTAATAAAATACTTCAACCCTCCCCCCCCTCTCCAGAAAACTAATACAAACTTTCTCTTTTCCCATTTAAAATGCATAAAATAAGCACATGTAATTTTTAAAATTTAAGAAATCAAATCTTTTTATTTTAGAGTTTGTAAGGGAATTTTAATTTCCATAGCTTAAAGCTGTTGCTACCTGATTGCCATTTTTAATAAAGGAGTAAGGGAAGAGAAGGAAAATAACATGATTTATATGCCAACAATCTGTAAGATATGCTATGATTTATAGTATCAAACACAATCAAACATTAAATATACTTGGGTCCTCCTAACCTACTTAAAGTAAATACAGTTTAAAAGGAATAATTAGAACTTTGAGATCTAATGGCCATCACTGGCTGCAGTTTAAACCCTCCTGTAATTCAAGTCTTCAGCAAAAGGTAACTTAATTTCACATTATAAATATACTCATTAGGTGGAAAGAACCAACCACCATACTGGAAGATAGCCATCACCATTTTTTAAAGTATTCCTAGAGGGGCTCACATTAAAGTGGTAAACAAAATTATATTTCAAAGCATAAATAAATGAATAATATTAAAATTTAAGTTACCTCCAAAACTGATTGAATTATTTTAATGACAGCTATACTGCAAAGATTAGTAGATGGAGCTCCTTTCCACAGCATTACATCACCACATACTAATGCAATAGCATTATTCCACCCATAAACAGCCACAGGGAAATTGAAAGCTGATATAATTCCAATAGCTCCTAGAGGATTCCACATCTCTAACAAGGCATGACCTGGTCTTTCAGAAGGAAGAACTTTTCCTTCTATCATTCTTGATAAACCAACTGCATAATCACAAATATCCACATATTCTTGTACCTGTAAATTAATTAAAGAATCTGTTTAAAAATATTTCAAATTTGAAGCAAGAATCCAAGAAATTGTACTACACAAAGAAGTTTTTCCTCATTAATGAACTGTAGTATTCAAACATAAATATGATTAATTTTATTAACTGCTGAAATTGGATAAAGCCTTTACATTGACATTCATATTGTTATATCTTTAGGTTTATTAAACAAATACATACATGAAAAATTAGAAACTGATTAATTTACCAATAACAAACTTGAATAAACAAGAGCATTAATATTTCTTTTAAAAATGCAATAGATTATTTCGTTTAAAAAATTGTGTTTTATAAAGAATAATATACTTAACTTCATTAAAAGCATAGATTTCAGCAAATTTTCTATAAATTATGTAAAAAGTACAAAATTATGAAGATAGCAAACTGTAATTAAATTCTGTAGGAGGGGAGAGGATACTATAATTTCAATTTTGTTTTTAAAGAAAATTATCAAGAAATTGCTTAAATATTAATTAAAAAAATTTTGTCATCATTTTTTTTTCTCTGGAAAAACTTACAAAAGAAAAAAAAAAAAGAATATTATATGACTGGCATGATGGTTAACACATAATATGTCTCTCAGAAGACACAATACAGTCCCCACAACGCCAAGGCCTGTTGAGTATTGAATTGTTGATCTGATCTTGGGGAATATTACCACTCATCAAGCAATGCTCTCCGAAATTCTAGTAGACACATAAAAGGTGGTTGACGGCCTGAAATTCATTGGCCAAGCATGTTCCCCACATGCTCTACTGAATTCTAGTCTGGTGAGAATAATGGCCACTCCATATGAGTGATTCCTCTGATCGAAATTTGTTTAGGATGTTTCCATTGTGAGGATGGGCATTGTCTTCCATGATCACTAAATCTGCACCCATGGCACCCCTCAAAAAATGTACATGTTATTCCAGTATGTCCCAATAAATTTGGCCTGTCATGATTACAATTTGAACATACAAGTCAGTTCTTGAACCCAGAATAATTCCTAACCAAACGAGCGATCCTGCACCAATATAACAGTGTCATTCAATGATGTTCTCTTGGTGCTCCTGGATACCTGGAACTCTCTATATAAAAGTCTGCCAAGAAGCAGACTGAAGTTTAAATTAGACTTGTCAGAAAACATCATACAAGTCCACTATTGCGGTGTCCACAATGTATAACTTTATTTCAGGCTAATCACAGATGACAGTGAGTTGCAGTAATATACTTGACAAGCCTACATGCCTACAGACCAATCTGCCCTAAGCGTTTGTACAGTCTCCCTTGAAACTGTCATACCAGTAGCTGATGTGACAAGATTGTTGATATTCTCCGTCTGTTTCTTTGGGCAGTAACGACCAAATACCGGTCCTCGTTCGGGATTGTAACTTAGGTGCAACCTGCACTGTTTTGTCTACTCACATAATCATCATAGAATCATTGCCAAAACCTGAAGATGAAACTCTGGGTGATTCTAAATTTCTTAGATACTTCCAGCTGGGTTTGTCCACATTCAAGACGGTTGATAATTCTACCATGTAAAAAAATCCTCCAAATGCGACCTTTGTCATAATTATGAGGTTATTGCACAAAAAGGCTTATAAAGTTCATGTGAACAATTTTACTTCTTAGCCTGTATTCCTTATAAATCATTCTCTTACAATCTCGTCATTTTGGCGTACTATTGGTGTCATCTGATGGCTTCATGCAATTTCCATATGATTTTTGAAGATGTGTGGAGTCATTTTACAGTGATATTTGTATTTTAGAGTTTGATTTCCGAGTGACTTTTAATTACTCTTAATTTATGGATATGAGGATATACAATAAAAATACATGTTTATGAATGAAACAATATAAAATATATTAAGTTGAAATGCACATTTTTTTTCAGTAGGGCATCTATTATATATCTTTTATTAATAGTTTTACAGACGAAATTTTGACAGAAAATTTTTTAATAGATTATTTTCAAAACAAAATACAACATTTTAAAAATACATTGTGTATTCTGTTCCTCATTATTAAATTAGTCTCATGTTTGAATACTGAAGAAGAATTTGCTACTTAAAATTAGGCACATACTGAAAAAATTAGTATTTGCAACTTATTTTATATAAAAAAAAGTTATCAAGAGCTATTAAACTAACAATTAATATTAGCTTTTGTTCAATTGCTTTTAAATATTAAGTTAAGCTAACAGTAGGAATGGTCGGATTTTATGGGAAAAAGCTTTATTTTAATAATTTGTTTGGATATAAATGAGAAGAAAATTTTATGATTTTCCTTTCATATAAGGTATCAGCACAATGGGTTTCATATATGTTTATAAAATATTTTACAGTATCTGAGAATATATATCTTAAACTATCGATCCAGTTAATGATTTTACAATATAAAAGACCCAGTAAAATGATAAAAAAGATTTGCTAACAAAATAAAACAGGATATAGAAACTAGATCTAAATATTTACAAAATAAATGTCTATCATTGATAAAATATATAATTCTATGGAGAAGGATGAATTTTATCTCTATCCAACCTCAGTAATATTACAGCAGATGTTTGTTTCTCCATTCATCTTATCTTTATATCTCAAAAAGTAATATATAATTAAAGATTTTAATACATAAAACAGGACAATTCTATAAGGGCTGTTGGGTACTCTTCCGTTAGCCAGGCACAAGTGAAATATAACCAAAGAAATTTGACAGAATTCTACATTACTAGGCGATTTTTCACTTGCACCCGGCTAACGTGGAAGTACTGACTGTTGATAGTTTTCATTCTACATTATTCCATATTTTTACTCATATAAGTTGAATAATCACTATTTATATCAAGTAACTGAATCCAATTAATAACAAAAGTAACATTATTCATATGAATAAATGGAAAATGATATAAAAATATCAGAATATATTATCAAATCATATTAAAATATCAGACCAATCAAATGAGGATCTTCAATAAGAATATTATATCATGCTAATTTTTTTCCTAATTAAACTTATATACAAGAAGCATTATTAAACACTTAATACAAAAATCGGTAAAGGTTACTTATAGTGTGCCCCTTGCCGCGCCAAGGATGCCAAGTCGCCAATAAAGATGGCGGACACTGTAAACAAACACTTTTAAGGGTTAGTGACGGTTACGACTTTTCGCAATATAATGATGATTTTTTTAATCGATAAGCATTGTCTTTTTATTATCATTTTTTTCAGGCCCGGTGCCTTCAACAGATGCCTCCGGCATCTGTTGAAGGCACCGGGCAGAATTTTTTAACTTAAAAAAACATCCTACGGCTTCGCTATGCCCGGGAGCGGGAAACTAGTAGCTTCGCTAGCACATTGAACATAAGGAATGTTCGGATAACATGAACAGTAAATAATAAATAATTGAGGAAGACAAAGATGCAAAAAGAATGGATTTAATAGGAAATTTTAAAGACATAATGTACAAACTTGAAGTATTTAATTGGTTATAAAAAATATTCCAATCACCCTTCATCCATTTATCTGGTTCGAAATGACCACTGACCTGTCATCCACTCTTGAATAAACGCCGAAAAAATAACTAGCGAAGAAAACAAACGACAGAGCTTTAAAAGAATGACGAGAAATGCGAATAGTTCTATTGTAGACGGTTTTTAAAGAAAGAAACCAGACGACTTCGTAAAGAAGTAAAGCAGACGATTTTGTGAAATCGCATACTGAGAATTAAAATGAGTAAAGGAATAAATATTTTATAATCGCATTAAAAATATAATTGAAATTCTTATTAACTATACAAAAAATCTGAATTATAATACAGATCAAAAATAAAATATTTAATTGATATTATTTTATTATTTTTAATTAAAGTTTTCAGAAAAGAGTTGAAGCTCATATACAACTCAACCATTGTAGAAAGAAGTAAACAAAACATCATTAGGGTTACTACAAAGAGCTTTGTATTGGGTTGCCATATTGGCGACAAACTCGGGGGCACACTAATGACCATTTTAACCCAAAAATCATTGAAAATAATATATATATAGCTGCATTATTTTATATATTCTTACTTCTCCTTCCCCTTCAGGTAAAATTTTACCCATTTCCAGGGATACAAGTTTCCCAAGAGCAGTCTTTTTCTCTCTTAGAGCGTCTCCAATCTGGCGCACAATTTCTCCTCGTTGTGGAGCAGGAATATCAGCCCAAACATTCCAAGCTTTTTGCAACTCCTTTATGGCATTTTCATAGTCATTTAAATTCCCTTGGGTAACATCAGCAATAGGTCTGTTGTTACTAGGGCAAATAGATGTTACAGTCTAAAATAAAGAAATAAAAAATAACTAATACAATTTCAATGATTCAAATTTATGAATGGCATATCATAAAAACTTCATCATTTGCATATTATTGATATATTTTTTCTCATATTATATAACTAATTATTTTAATAAAAGAATCATATATTTATGTTGATAAATACAACCTAATATTATATTTATTAATTTTACATTAAGTAATACAATGCCATTAAATAAAGATGTGAATGTTTACATATTTTACTTCCCTATGATTGAAAAATTGAATCAGGGCCCTAAAACAAATTTTAGACCCTATAAACAAATCTATCACTATTTAAAGAATGAAATAATAGTGCTTACATAATATTGTCCAGATAAGATATGCAATGTTTTATATTTTTTGCAAATAAACTTGCTCAACTGTTGCTTCATAATTTACTCACTATTCATATACTAATATATTTCAAAGGTAATAAATTTTATTGCATAGAACATATTTTTGTTTATAGTTTTTGATTCCAGTAAATATCGAAAACAGTAAAGCTACAGGGTGCAATACATTCAAAGAAAATTATTTTTTAAAAATCGAAATATGTTTCATAATGAAACTTACTTGCATTAATCATTTATAATAGTTAAATGCGAAAAAAAAAAAAAACTTGGCCGAGACTATATAATTTATTTACAGTATTAAAATCGAACGTAAACTTACTCATATAAAATTCATTAACTTTTTATATACTCTTACTAAGTTTGTATATAGAATTTTAATCGCATTATTCTATAATATGTAATTATTATTAATTAAATACTAATATAATTAATGGTGAAAATTATGCTTTAACTACTTTGACACATAACAAATTAGTGCTATCAAAGAAACACACTAACTTCTCCATTTCCAGTCCAAATGCCATGATAAACCCCTTTGTTATTTTTCTCCAGTCCCAGTTCTTTCAAAAAGGAATACTTGGGCTCTTCAATTAAATAGCTACTAACAGACGCTTTACTCATGGTTCTCAAGAGAAAAATTCGTCTGTGTAATACTCTATTAAAAATGCGAAGAGTTATTAACATTACCGATATTTATAAAGTTAAAAAAAATCAGAAATTGTGATTACTGTTCAATTACTCAATAAAATATCTCAACAATCGTATGATTTTTCAGACAAACGCTGAACGGTTGCCAGCGCTAACCATGCTTTCTTAAGACAGCTGTTTAAATATTTGTTACGGTTACGAGTCTGTGTACATTTGCCGGAAAACGAAAATAAAACATAGTGGGAAACTTGTTTTGTAAAATGATGGGCTGATCCAAAATCGCATTTAAGATTTCAACTCCAAGCACTGTTATTTTACTCTAAAATCGGCTACAGAACTCTCTCGTTCTATTTTCTCAAACACTATTTACTATGGAGAATGAAAAAATTGCAAGAAATTTCAGCGATCTTTTCTTTTGCAAGGGAGGGGATTTCTGCTTTGTTGTCAAAAAATATCTCTATGCACTATTTTATCAGCCAGAATTTAAAGATCGCTAAACAATTCTTTGTTAACTTCAACTTCTTCGGCTTCACTTCAATTATTATTATAATGGTGGATTTTCAAGTGATGAAAATTAGATGTAAATATTGAATTGGAAGATCATAATTTTCTTTATGCATTGATCCTTATATCGACTTTCGTAGAAATAACATTGACCAATAAGCAAGATATTTTCTCTGGTTTTATAACTCCAGTTGAAAGATATCGGATACTCTAAAACAAACACTAGAAACTGAGTTCTCATGGAGAATCTCGGTTATTATAGATCTTTTATTTTTAACACCAGGTTATTGTATGGTTTGAAAGTTTGTCATCAAGGACTCAACATTATTCAACAGCTATTACTATTTCTGTAAAATTATTCTCCCTACCAGGAGGATTACTTCTCAGAAAATATGAAAATTATGACAATATCATGTATTATCTTTCCATCACTGAATATAGCTTTTTATTGGATTTACGAAGCTGTAAGAACATGTTCATAAATTTATATTTTATTTTATTTTCACATGAAAGTGAAAGGTTATTATTCTACTTAATATTAGAAAATGATTAAATAAATTGTATAATAAACGTGAAAGTAAAAGGAGGTTATTAATTTACTTAATATTAGATAATGCCCCAATGAATTATTGTAAAATTGCGAAAACGCATTTATAAATTCTGATTCTTTTTATCATATGGTAAAGTTAAACGATATAATTGGCTATACTTAATTCTTTGAAATGCAATATTCAATATCTTTTTTTAGTGCCTTACACTTTTATGCTAAAATTTTTTTAATTAAAATTAATGTTATAAATAATTTTTATTTATCAGCTATTAAGAAGTAAATTTCTGCCTAAAAATTAGGATTTGAAGAAAGTGATATTGCATAACCATAAAAATATATGAAAACAAAATTGCCTTTAATAGATTACTGTCTAATTTTCGTATGCTGTTTTTTTAAATACTTTTCGTAATTAAAAAAAAAGTAGTTAAATAATTTAATTAAAATTATGATTCTCATAACGTAAAACAACTTTTGAATAGATATTTTAAAATAAATTAAAAGTTATTATTTAAACAAAGGATAAAAAAATAAAAACAAAAATAAATATAGATTGCTATTTTCTTATTCTGTGATATTGAAACGGATAAATAGATACCAGCATATCATTTTTGATTACTATTTAATAGTGTCTTCTGACCCTTTTTACTGACAAAATAAGTTCAGGTCTCCTGTTGTAAAGTTACGTTTATTATGCGTTTCATAATTATAAATAATAGTTGATTAAAGAGCAAGAACCTGATTTGGCTCCAGAAAAAAAAATGGCTCTTTTCTTATGCTTGGTTTCTTTGTACTAAAATCTCGTTCTGAAGCAAAATTAGGCTATTTTGGGACAGATATTGTAATTTTTTGAGGCTAGATGATGCGGATAATATCTGAGCTGTCAGCCTCTTTCCAAGCATGCACACCAATGAACTGCACCAGTGGATTTAATTTTTATCAGGAGAAAATTAAACTGTGAAATAAATGATCAATGGAAAAGGAACGACTTTATTTTGATAACCAAATACACAATCAACAGTGTTAGTAAGGTAGCTGAAACGTTAAAGGGGAAAAAAGAAAATAAAAGAAAGGAAAAAAGAAAGCGAGAAAAGGAAACCTCATAATGCTTCTGTTCCAATAAGATACTAATTTTAAAAAATGCAGCTCATATAAGAAAGGAATTTTATCAGATAAAGTTAATTAGGGCTTTAATAGGACGCCTTGCATCAGATTACGACTATACTTTTTCGAAACACGCGCGACTTGCTTAATTAATAATAAGAACTCATGATAAAAAAAATTGTATTAAAGATAAGTAATAAATTTCGAGTTTACTGATGAAATTCAAATTTGCGCATTATTGATAAATGACTTTGGGGATTCTTATTCCCTTGAACCTCCTTATATTTCTTAACCCCCCCCCCCCCCCATTGTAAATTTCTACACTTAAATTTCAACTGAATCGAGCAACTTTCAGATAAATTCAAATAGATCGGATTCATGGAAAGTAATGCTTGGGAATTCTTGTTTTTAAGACAAAATCGAAGATGAATTTGCATTTTAAATGTGAAACTTTTCTTTAAAATTTTAGAAAAATAAATTCTATTATAGGTAAATACTTCTTTTCACGTTTTGCCTTTATGCTTTGTTAGATAATTAATAGCAGGTTAAAATGTTTCGTGGAATTCATTTTAATTTTTCTAATGGTTTTTTCAAAAAATAACATCCATATTTGAAATGTAAAATATATTTTTAAAATTCTCTCTTAGAAGATAAAATGTATATCCCCCCTGGTTTTTTCATCTAATCTGTTTTGGGAAAAGTATTTCGAATTGCTGTTTTGGCATCTAATATAAACGCATCACTTGAAATAAGAAGATAAAGCTACAAACTGATAATTAGAACAAGTATGGCATATAAAATAATATTCTTTCGTATTTGTTAAACCAGAATTTCCCGATGATGTTTCAACTACTCATAAAGAAATGTAATTGCTTTTTACATAGTTATGTAAAGAATAATTTCTTAAAATCTTCTTTTAGCAGTGTTACTATTCCAAAATATTTGACAATTTAGCAAAGGCTTTTTTGTGTCATAAAAAGTAATTGGATACAGCTTTTCTAAATAGTTAGAAATAATCGGATATAGATATGACATATTAAATAATATAAATTTCTTACTTTTTATATTAAATTAGCGCGTTCCGAAGAAAAACCACATTGAAATGATAAATGTTAATCATATGATGACAATTACGGTGAAAATGAATATTATATCGATTAATCGAATTTTTGGCTAATAAACATTTTATGAAAGGTTTCCTAATTCAGAGAAAAAGTTCTTAGAAGAGTATTAAAAGGTTCTCTGTAAACAGCAGTGTTGTTACTTGAAAAATAATTTTAACACTTTTTATTTTATTATCTCAAGAATAAATAAATTACAGGGTGAAATAAAAGATGTTTCTGTTAATTCTGCATAAAAACTTCATTTGCATATGATAATTTGCATAAGTGGCAAGAAAGACATTAGTTTCAATTGATATTTTTAATTATAAGTCAATTTCTGTACATCATAAATTCATATTTATACAATACGTATACAATTGTAATACAAAATCAATTATTCTTTTCAACAAATTTATTTACATTTTTTTATAAAATGAATAAATAATTATAAAACCTAATTTTAATAAATAATTGTTGATGATAAAACCCCAATTTCAAGAAATTGAATGTGATGAAATGAAGGAAAATACGCAAGATCAATGACTGTTTGTCCCTCCAGGAACCATCAAAGTACAAATTAATGCAAAATCAAAGTCATCAGTGGTTAGTCAATCCAGATTGGGTCTTGCTCTACTGAGTGATTTCTTTATCTATCCTTATTGATGATGCTTCTCCAACAAAACAAATTTATATAATTTTAAATATTTTTGGTTTTCCTCGTCTTCTTAATAAGAAAGTTTCTTGAAAGAAGCTCAGCTTTTTTCTGAACAAGCTTCTTTGTGAACATTGTCATTTGCCAGTGATGGTTGACTGAGAGTATTCTTGGAATAGTCTTTCAGCCTAGGAATATTGCATCCTATAAATGAGGGGGTAAATCATTGTATTTTAATTTGTCTTTGCAAATTATCTTTTCAAATCGAGTATAAAATTATTAAAAAAATAAGGATTTTTCTTAATTTTATATTTTATGTTTGATAAATATATCGTAATGCATTCGACAGCATTTATTTCAAAGGAATTACTAAAAACAAAATTTTTCTTTTAACATATATAAAGTTATGCTCGAGTAATAAATAAATAAAAAAGATGACAGCAGATGCAGCTGTTCACATTGTTGTTGCTACTTATGGTACTTGTCATGGACAAGCCCCGCTGATACATCAGCAGATTTTAAGTCGAAGATTTCAAGTAACGCCAACTAGGGCTCAGACTCACTTATCACATACGCTTGCACAACCCCTTTTTACAGGGGTCACTGTCACACGTCTCACAGATAGTACACAGAAGAGCAGCCATGACAGAACCGGGACTCAAACCAGGTACTCACAGAACACACGGAAGACGCGCTACCTCTGTGCCAGAAAGCCGACCCTACAGCAGTTCATTAAAATGTTAATTAAAAATTATAATAAAAGATTTCAATAATTGGTAGTTTGGTAGGCACACTCACTAGTTCCAAGGTTTTCCATTTATTTGTGACTGACAAATTCTTTTATAGTTTATTTAAACACAATTCAAAATGACATCAAGGCATATATTTTTCGTAGCTTTCCAGTAGCACTTTTCGATGATTTCTATTTCACTAAGGGTTGGTGTGCTGAAAGACGAGCGGTTATTACTCTTCCTAATTCTGAAAATAATCTGCGTTTGCCCCACTGCTGAATGTAGAAGTCTCATCCTTTCGTCATTCCTCTCGCTTATTTTGACGAAATAAGCAGCTGTTAGCACAAACGGAAAATCGCGGAATGTTTCTGAATCCGAGAATGAATTGTAATAGTTTAAAAAATGATCTATGCATACTAACAAAGATGGCAGCGTTGCCTTTGATCGATATCTCTCTTAATAAAACAACAACAACAATAATAAAAATGTACAATGATAAACATATAAATAACAACAAAAAAAGGAAACAATTTAACTGAAGAGGATACCAATTTGAAAAAAGGCACCTATTTGAATGAGAGAAAATTACGATTCCTATTTGCGTTCTCAGAATTAAAAAATAATTTTTTCTTAAAACAAATTCTTAAAAAGAACTACCGATAAAAATCCGGCTTTGAAGCTCCAGTGCAAATGTAAATGTTTCATTAATAAATGCAAAAACATCATGAAGCATTAGTTACAATAATACTTTTGGTTTTAATTTGCCCAGAGATATTATTCATTAGCAGCATTTTTTCTTGGGTTTTTCCAATGGCTTTGTTTCATGTAACGTTATTCTTGCATCATCTTCATGGCCACTTTTTGACGAATGTACTGTTCCATTCACAAACGTAGCAACTTCTGAGCTTGCAGTTTCAGACTTGGCAGAGGAAATCGACTTCAGCATCTTCCGAGTTAATTTTTCAAATATCTAAAATATGTAACAATAAGTGGATGATTTTATTAGGTGTTTACTCAGAGGTGTGCTGCTACAATAACTTGTACTTAATTATGGCTTTTAAATAATAAAACTATCACAAAAACATTTAATGTAGTTTAAATACTGAAATAAAAATGAAAAAAAAAATCAAAACATATTTTCATTTTACTGTATTTAAAAGTAGAAAATGTTTTGTAAATCAAAAATATAAACGTTATAATAAAATCGTAAGATCCTGAGATGTCAAAAGCAATGCAGTAAAGAAATGTATTCAATCAGGAATTTAATAAGAAATTTTTTAAACTTTGTTACAGTTAGAATAAATTATAAATACAAAAAATTATAATGTATTAACTATATTTATTCAAGCATTTTCTAAGTTTTATTTTATGAAGATATTCATAATGTTGTAAAAAAAATAGGTAAAATTGTAGTTGTAGGAGCTTTTTTTTACTCTTTAATGCATTTCATTATTAATTTTGAATCAATTTTCCTAATATATCAATGGATAAAACCAAAATTTAATAAAATTGTTTGATTAATTCAAAATTCAGTTCTGAAATTATTAAAATATGGAATTCTCATTAGGTACAAATAACTAAGCAATATTTCAAGTACATCAAGAAATAAGTTTAAAATATATCACAGAATTACAAATATTTGCAAATGAGAAACAAATTATATCAATCAAAAGCATAGAATATAAATAATTAATTGACAATTAGATATTTTGTCCTATATGAGTAG
>JAOUZG010051192.1:869881-892894 GCA_026289955.1 Argiope argentata
TAAAGTAAAGTTTTATTTTTTTTATTTTCAAAAAATTTTCTATAAGTAGTGAGCCTCAGGAACAACCACAAAAAAAACCCCATAAAAAATATCGAGCAAAAGAATCTAACGATATATAATGTAGTTCAACTTCTGTTACAAATAAAGAAAACTTCTAAAAAAATAAATAACATTATAATTTTAATATAAATTTTTATGAGACAGAACACAATCATTTTTATTAAAAATAAGTTATTGATTAAATTTTTTGAAAATAAAAAAAATAAAACTTTACTTTATCAACATTTTCACCGGATTTAGAACTTGCTTCCATGAAATCCAGTTTGTTCTTATTCGCGAATTCCTTTACTTTTTCTACCGAAACCTTTTCTTTACTGTTTGCTTTATCAATCTTAGTACCAACTGAAAAAAATGCACACAAAAGTTATATTAGTTAGGCTACAGCAGTAAAATTAGTTCGATGCTGAAGAATAATAAAAATTTGATTACAATTTTTCAAATTAATATTTAATGAAATTTTTGACTACAAGCAAGTTTTTTTTAAATGTTAAATATTATTTTTCTATAATTTTCAGTTTATTTCGTATTTTTTTGGTATTGAGGCGACTAGAAATATGATTAAATGAAAAGAACTAATTTTGTGCTTAAATCAGTATTCTCTCTGTGCTTATTAATTAAATTAAATACAACAACCTAATGTTTGAAATTTAGAATGATCTGAACAGAATGTTTAATTACAAAAAGTTGAATCTTCACTGATAATTTCTAAAACTTTTTCTTATTTTTCTCATCTTAAAATAAGTTGATCCTGTTTTTTCATGCATGTCCCATAACTTTTTAAAAAGAACTGACCAGAATTTAATCAAGCATTGATCACTTAAGAAAAGAAAAAAAAATACTGTAACATTAAAATGATAAAGATAATAAATTATTCAAATAATTAGAAATTAATCAAAACAGTTTATACAAGATGCTTTTAAAGCAAATTATTCCATAAAAATGCTTTATGTCAACTTAAAATTGTTTTTTTTTTCTTTTCAGTGTCATTGATCTCAATTCCTTATTCCTAAATTTTTAGTTTGTTTTGTGGCTTGTTTTTAATTTTCCAAAATACAAGTGATTGAATAGATGTAAATGATTTTAAAATAAGAAAATTTAGATGTTAGATTCTTTGCAATGGTGAGACTTTGAATGACTTTATTTTGATTTTTTGATACTTTCATTTTATAAATGTTTTAATAATATTTTTTAATGGTTTCAAAAGGAAATTAGCCATAAGTGGATTTTAAAAACAATTAAGTGCCATTCTCATTTTAATTCAAAAACACTTTAATTGCTTATTATTTTCTTTAAAAATATTAGATATGAAAGTATTTTAATTCCGAGTAAAATTTGGCATATCAGCTAGTTAGCAATAAATTCATCGAATGTCAGATACAGAAGGTGAGAGAGTATACAACAAATTTTTAGTCAAAAACATTTGCGGCTGTCTCAGATGCATGGATGAATCTCAGGAATCTTTAGTCATGTATAATTTTCTTTAAATCGTGTAGATATAATATAATCATGATTCAGCCAAATTGCCATTAAAGCCTTGTTCAAGATTTTTTTTTGTATGTGTGTGCGTGTGTGTGAAACAGCATAATAACCCATAAAGTCATCGGCAGTTCTGTATACGTTTTCCCACCAACACTCATCTCTATTGCTACAAACCCGTAATTTTGCTTCCTAGCGAGGTCAATTCAACTACCGGAAAAACCGTTTTACGATCAGCTTTGTTGAGTGCTAATCGGGTACTGCGTCAGTGATCTCAGAGCTTGGCGACCATTTGGCGATAAAAAAAAAATATTTCTGGAAACTTCGTGAATTTCAGCGATTCATCCGATAGGAACCGAAATACATCTCTGATTGTTCAGAACCTTCTTTGCCGAAAACTATTAAAAGCCAGCAGTTTCAAGCTGCAGACAGTAGGTAGTTCTGTATCGTGGAAAGAGTCAATGGCGAATAGTTAGATTAGCAAGCATTGTGTGGAGTTCAAGCAGTTGCTGAATTGAGCTGTGTGCCGAGTTCTGGTGTTTATTGTAGAAGCAACATCGAGTCGTGTGAGGAGTAGCCAGTTGAATAGTAGTGAATTGGCAGTTGGATACAACTAAGGCGAGGAGACAGTAGAGAATTGAAGGCATTTGGAGAGGCCGGAGAGTGAAGGTACGAATATTCCCTCCTACTGCTGCATTTTGTCTTGCCGCTTTGTGTGTTGTGATTGTTATTATCGTTAGTAATTACTAACGATTACTTATTGTAGGCTGCTGTATGTTGCCTGCGTTCGTCTCGGCTGTATATTTGCTGTCATTGAATTAGTGTTTCCGTGTTCAATAAACGTCATCGTTCGTCACTGAAGCTTGCTGATTGTTTTCAAAGCATATACCTACTGCAAGCGAACCCAGGGACTTAACGGAATTCTGTACCAATATCGTTGCTATTTATTTCTAGCTCTATAATTTTGGTCAGAGACACAATAAGAGACACAGCTGCTCAAGCCCGTCGAAGTCGCATTCTACAATGCTATCCATGTTTCGAAAATGCTTTTATCATATTGATAGATATACAATTAGATTATCAACATAGACTCATGTTGATCAACCCGGAATGTGACTTCATAGTGTCTCCTTGCTATTATGATGATCTGCGAATCATCTCTAGTTAAGTTGAGTTATTTTTTTACATTTTGTTTTACTATTTACTCGTTATAAGAAATACTCGCTGAACAAAATTTCACTTTTAGTTAGTTTCAAATTTTTAGTTTGTTTTTAATGCAAGAGTTTTGAGGTGCCCTTCTCATCTAAACTTTTCTTTTTTGCTTTCTTAAGTCTACTAAGAATTTCTGGCAGAAGTTATTAATTTTTATTTTATTATTGTTGATGTTGTGATTTAGAATTCGCGTTTATATATGGTCTCTAAATGTAAAAATAGAAGTTGTATTTTGTGAGAAAAAAGGTCTTTTTTATCGAATCAAACAAAAATTTGATAAAGTTACAAATTATATGTAAACCGCAAAGGTCTTCCTTTTTATCTTTTTTGAACAATGAATTGATGTTTTCTTTAAGACATTATTAAAACGTTATGTGAAAAATTCTTATTAATCAAATTTATACATTCAAATTAATAGTAATATTACTCTATTAGTTCGTAAAAGACGTAGCTATTTGTAAAATATTTGAGAAAGCTAACTTTTCAGCCTCATTTCTATACATTTATGTTGGCAATGAACCTGTGAAATTAACAAAGTAATAATTAATGTCTATGATTTTTGACTAAGAATACTATTCTTTCTACTTGCCCATTATAACAGGAGCTGTATCGTTTTCAATTCTTAAATCAGACAACCATTTAGGAAGCTCAGTAAACGAAGCGAGGCTGGTTACATCATACACTAGCAGCACTCCATCGGCTTTTCGGAAGTAACTGTAGAAATTAATATAGGTTATAATTATACTATCAAAACACATGCAAGATCTGAAATCCTTACTCAGTTGAAAAATTGCATGCTTTTATCCGAATAATTTCAAAATAATCGATAAATCGTAATCTATATTAATAAAAATGCAACTCGAAATGCGTTGCCAAGCGCAAAACTAGAGAACGGCTCGACCGATTCGGCTAATTTTTTAAAAATATTTTTGTTAAGACACGAGGATGGTTCTTATGGAGAGAAAAATTAAAAAACTGAGTGGAAAATAGTTAAAACGACACTTTTCTTACTTTCCCGCCAAAAATCTGCATTTCCTTCCCCCACACCAACTGAATTAGCAGGAAGTAATAAATAATCATTTGTTTAGAAAGAAATACGCGAAGTCAGTTGGTTTTCATTCATAGATAACGGGATGTTTAAAAAAGAAAGAAAATAGATGCTTTTATTATTAGACGGTATGAATATTTAATCTATGCCTGCTCAAAATAAAGTCTGGACAGGGAAGAAAAAAAAGAAAGAAAAGAATTGTGTGTGTGTGTCACCATTATTTCCTCTGTGTGCGGCATTTTCCAAGCTGTTTTTAAACTTTCGCATCTCTTGAAAACTAATTGTGTCGTTATTTGTTTAGTGTGTTAACATGTATGAAAATTTGAAACTCATTATTCTATAAAAACGTAGAATTTTAGACATTTCCCTCCACCATTTAAGTAAAATATCAATTCCGGGACAATCATTGCTCGGATAGAAACAGAAAGATGAGTAGTACAATGAACAGAACATCTGAAGAAAATAATACTATAAATGAATTATATGACTATAAAAATTTATTTGGTTAAAAAATATTTTGGTGAAAAACCTGTTATGAGACACAGCTACATAAAATATTATACGAAAATTTTAGCGAGCATTAATACTGGCGAACCGACTGGTCGCCAAAGGCGGCTAGTAAATAATAATAATATATCATATTGAATTTTTATATGTCTCGCAAACTACACAGATATTAAGCAGAATTTTTCTTCCTTAACTTTAAAACAATGGAAGAAAATGATGTTATTAGATAGTTGAGGAAACACTCGAAATGATTTAAGTTTCAGGGTAATAATATAAATAATCGTTTAATAATATAAATATTTTTAAAAAATTGCAAAAACTTAGCAAAAGTTCATTTGACTACTAAATTGGTCTCATTAAAGAGGTCATTTTTTAAAGATTTTGAAACGGTGTAAATATTTTTATGTATTAATGTTTTTGGAATTTATCGCAAAAAACCCTCCAAAATTTTACTTACTTTTTAATTAATTAAAATTTAAATCGGAAGTATGCTTTGAGATGCATATTTCCGATTTTTAAGGTAAACATGTGCCAGATTTGGTAGCTATAAATCAAACTATATAGTCCGTAGAACGCCAACACATACACTTACATAGTTATTATTAGTATAGATTACTAAATGGTAACTATCAGATGTAAACAAATCAGCACTCATGCTATTTTACAGAATATTTTTAAAAGTTTATTGCATCCAACACAGCTTAATTAATTAATGAAGCTGCAAAATATTATTAGAAATGTTTTGAGAGAGTTTACTGCACTATTAAATTTCCATTTAGTTAGAGGAAAGAAGATACAAAAGAAGTTAAGAAATAGTCTTCCCACAGAAAGTTTAATCGACCGCAAAAGTAGGCTTAACTGCTGTCAGATGGTAATTGCTGCGACTTGCTTAGGAAAATTGATATTCATGTTTTCCAAATGAATTATGTTACAAAACCTACCTTTACAATTATTTAGGACTTAAATGAAGTATCTTTTTAATGATATCGCTTTCATTTTCATATAGTTTTTAATTTAATTTAAATATTTTTTAAAAATTCAACTGGGTACACAATTTGATTTGAAAAGTTATTCAGTAAAAAGTTATTCAGTAAAAGTAAAAGTTATTTTGTAAGATGCGACTTCATACACATTTGCGTTTACTGTGTCTTTATGACGTCATTTAATTCTGCTTATTATGGTAATTAATAAACGGTAAATTAATTTAGGAACTAATAATTAACAATGATTTGTAAGTGAATGCAAGAATTAAATATTGTAATTTTCGAAAACAATATTTATTGTGTCATTGATATGATTGTCTAGATTGACATAAATTATTCTTAAATAATTTTACAAATAATTTTCGCTGATCCACTCGAATGGTTGGCAACACGTCATCCTTTCATTTTATAGACATGCTTTTTTTAAATTCAAGTGATGTTGAGTTCAGTTGACTCTTTAAAATTTATTTTTTTACTAATGGAATAAAAAAGAGAATTAAATAATAGAATTAAATTAAAGATAAATTATTAATCAATAACCAGATTTTATTCATATGTATACGAAAATCTTCACCTACTTTCTGACAATGGCTCTGAACTGCTCCTGGCCAGCTGTATCCCAGAGAATGAGATCCACAAGTTTTTTATCGATATTTATTTTGGCTTGAAGAACGTCCACAACGACAGTTGTGGGGGTATGTGCTAAGATAAATAGAAATATATTTTATTGGCCTTTCAATAAGCAAAGTGATCTAACATTTTATTTACATATTAGAAACATCAAAGAATTCGAATTTATATAATGAAACTTTCCAAGGCTTATTTGGCATAATAACGGTGGCACTTTAATAAAATTTATAAAAACTGTGCTTTCAAAATTATAGAAACAGAAAATGACAATTTTTCAATTTAAAAATAATTTTGAAGATTGCTTTTAAGTATCCAACTGCTTTGATAAAAAGTACATGATATATTAAAAACATTACTTAATTTTTACAATTTTATATTTAGAGAGGACGATTTCTTCTTTAATAGAGAGTATGCGAGAAAATTTTGGGGAACCACTCTTTTTGATTTTAATTGAAAGCATTGCAACTTAAAATAAAGCATTTAATATTGTTACAAGATACCGACGCATTTAACTAATAAAAATAATTCAGAAAGTATTTGAAGAGAAGCTTTAGTTTTTTTTGCAGTGAATTTGAATTTTGTTCAAACATTTTCATTCAAAAGCAAGTGTAGGATTTGGCATTTGGTACATATAATTAGTGAAATTTTTGATTATAGTTTTATTTAAAATATTTGTAATATTATTAATATTACTGAGTACTTGCAAATTATATGGGTTTTAATTTTGAATCAGACTTAATGATTGACCTTGACTCAGTAATTGAATTACGGTAACGAATAATTTTCATCTACCTTAACAATTTAAAGATTAAATATCTTAATAATGGATTAACATGACAGGGATTTTCTATTCCATTTTCTGAATAATATTATAAGCAAAATATAATATATGCTTTGTTTCAGACATTTTGTTAAGAATTTTAATTATAGCACTGAAAAAATTAGAAGAAAATTGAAAAAAAGTAAGCTTAAAGTATATCTTTTAAATCTGTACTGAAAAAAAAATATTATTTTCAGCATTGTCTTATTTACAAGGCTATTAATTCTTTTGCAAAGGCTTAGTTCTTTTTTAAAAATTTTTTATTCGAATTCTCCCTTCTCCCCCTCATTGTTATCCTAACCGTTTTGAATCAGTATTATGAATCCACCTCAGCATGCATGCATCCCCAAAGGTGAATTTTTCTCCCTTTTTAAATAACTAATTTTATTTTAGCTAACCTTGGGATAATTTTAGGGACTAATCTTTATTCTAATTAAAATTTATATGATTTACATGCTATCACAATATTTATTTTCCAACATTACAGCATCAATTGAAAATAAAGAGGAGAAAAAGGATTCAGTATTACTTAAATCTGCAAGGCTATCATAAATAATGAAGAAATTCCCACAAAAATATTTTAAAACAGTTCCATTATACGGCAAAAATGATAAACAAAAATAAACATTAAATTAGAAACAAGCAAAAATACTTTCTAATTTGCAATTCCATTTTCAGTTATTAAATTTTATTAAAATGCAATTGATATTCCATCTTATTAAAATAAAAATATAATACGAATAGTTGTGTAAGTAAAAAGAATAAAATTTCAATTAAAACACTAAAAAAAAGTAATTTTTTCGGTTGAAACGGAGTTTTAAATATAGGGTTATGTATTAACTTATATTGCTGGTTTCTTGGGGATGTGGATGGATAATTCACTGAGCAAACCTAATTTTTTTCATATTTCGGGATTTAAGTTTTAAACAAATCAAAATAATAATGCTTTATTACTATATTCCGTTTGTTTACATCCATTATATTACGACATAACTTCTGGTATAATGGATTTATGGCATAAGTTGTGTGAAAAAATTATCTGCCACATTATGGTCACGCAATTTTTGCACAAAATTGTTTTAGAATATGATGGATGTATTTTTTAATTTGATAAATATTTGAAAGTAATGAAGAAAAAAGAAAAGTATTATGTACAAAAACATAATTTTTTTTAAAAAAAGGCTAATAATACGACTTTGTAAAGCAAATTCATTCAAAACGTTATGTTTGTGTTTAGGTAACAAAAGTATTTACAGACATTTTTATATTTCATATATAATGATTTTCCTTACGATTGTATGTTTTCTTTGCGAAGCGCACCAGCAAAGATGATTTTCCCACTCCTGGAAAACAGAAACAAAGTAAAAATGAATTAAAACCACACAGTGGAAAATATATTGAATATATAAAAATTAACCAGCGTATTCAATAATTATTTATAAATTACATAAGAAAATGCATCAGAACTATATAAGCCAGCTTAGTCGGTATCTGAATTCCAGTATCTGAAAACCAGAATTAATTCTATGTGCATGAAAGCAGAACGTAATAGTTGTTATGCTGTTTTTCACTTATTATTCTTTAATAATATATCCATAAAGCAGTGAGAATTTTTATCAAACAGGATACCATAGGGCTAAACTGTCATATTAAAAATAACTACTTAACTTTTCCAAAAGCATTTTTTAGATTTAAACAAACAAACAACATTTAAAATCTAAAAAAAAATTAAATTTTATTTTTATACATAGTTAGATAAAAATAAAATAAATCCATTTGTAGAAATCTTTAGAAATATCAGAATCAATTACAAGTATGTAACAATCATGACAAATGGAACTGCGAACTTAATTAATATCTCGCTGCATTTTCATAATCATCGTGTAACAAAAATTGCGATATTGATTCTAAAATGAATTTTTGCGTACAAATTTGATTTATGACATCTAATTCCGAATAATTTTCTTACCGTTATTTAATATACTAAGCACCATGTCACTGATGACTGACACTATGCTTTCGATTCAGAACATATACAATGTAGATGAAAGAGAGTATACATTATGTTTCGGCCATACTTGTTAATGGCGACTGGCTATTTTTCTTTAATACCCAGTCAGTCATCGGTGAGAGACAATACACTTTTCAACCAAACCGCGTCAGTTATCAGTTTCTGACAGTATACTTTTCATTTAGACGTGTGAGGCGCTAACGTACTTGACATAGAAATTGCTATCGTTACTTATTTGCACAGTTGTACAAACTATTGTACGAATTTCTAACTACTTTAATGATCGTTTCTTCAACATAATTGAATTCAACACTTCGTTTAGAAAACTAACAGAGGCGAAAATATTACTAAAAATGTTCCGGTAAGTATTCGCCATGATAATAAAATGATATTCATTAACCAATTAACTGCTTTATTATTTTTACTATCTAATGAGATGACAACTTCTATTTTGAGAATATATATATATTTTTATTTTGATTCAAAATTAAATCCATTGAATATTTGACTTATCTATGTATTCGAAGTAATTTTAATATTGAATTATAATCGTTATAAATACTTCATGTTTAGCTTACAACTATCAAAATTCGATATATCGATGCACAAATGGCACTCGGCCAAAACAGTTAAGTGGTTAAGAAGGAAAAAGATATATATATATATATATATGTGTGTGTGTGTGTGTGTGTGTATGTGTGTGTGTAGAAGTAACAGCATAGAAGAAACATGACTCATTTTACCATTACATAGCAACAATCTATACTCCTTTATTTTGTGTTCTCAGATAGGAAAATCCTTTCCACTTCTGCGCATGTGCACTAAAGCAAAGATAAGATGAAAGATGGAGTGTTTACTTTTTATCTAACAATATTATAAATAAGCTTCAGAATAAGATAATAGTGTAATACGAATCGATTCACGAAATTGAACTCGTCAAATCTCTATCTCTACTGCTTATAAAGATAATGTGTGTCTGCCAGTTTTTATGTGATGACACTTTATAGGATAGACGGTTCAATTTACACCTACGAAATTTAACAGCGTGTGCAAGTGAAACTCGCAGTGCTTTTTTTGAAATTTTAATTATTTAAGATTAAACCTATTTTTAGCATTTTCTGCGATTACTCTCGAAACCACTCAAACCAGGACAAAAAATAAATTTTATGCCTTTCTAAAATATAAGAAAATATTTTTTATCCGTAATAATTTAATAAGAGAGCAAATTTTTTCTGTAATCAAATTCCAATAATATATTGTTTTGCTGCTTAGGAATTTAAATCATTTTCTTTGTTTCATCATATAATCATTCGTCTGAATTTTTTCTTTAATTGAAAGTTAAAGAAGAAGGATTTTGTTCAATATTTGTTTTGTTTCCAGAAAGAAATAAAAAATACAATAGCAGTAATTACAACTGAAAAAGATGGAATGAAACATACATTGAAATTTTTAATAAAGCCATTATGCTATGGGATTGGTCTCCATTAGAAACTTCCCAGAAAGGAATGAATATAACATATGAGAAATTTAAAAAAATACTGTTCTAGTGTTTGAAAATTTGAGAGAATCATGGGCATGAAATATCTAAATGATTAAGTGAAATAAAATATAAATAACATTCCTCGAATATCAGATAATGGCCTTAGGCAATTAGATAACAATAAATGAAAAATATTGATTTAAAATAAAATGGTGCTGATGGAAATGACAAGCGGAGAAATAAAAAAAATCACATCTAATGGAACAAAGATATAGAATTGAGATAAAATTTCGGAAATGTGCTTATCTTACAGCTATCATATTACTCTATAGTAATTTTAGTTTCTAGTCTGTATAAGGAACTCTGTGTTTAAATAATGAAAATAATTAAAGAAAGATTAGTTCTTTTTTAAATTTGTATTTGCGTATCTGTATTTTTCAGAAAATTTAAAATATCAAATGTTTTTTGTCAATTAGAAATTCTAAGACCCAAAAGAAAATATTCGAGCAGCTGACGAATTCTTTTTAATTCGTTTGAAATAGTAATGACTCACTGTTTTTACAAATGATACAAGTACATATTGATATCCATTGAGACCGCTATAAAACTGACACCAATAATAACGCCAAGCTTCACAGCAAAAATGAAATTAATTAATTAGTTTGCAGATTTTTAACTGATTTTTTTAGATGATTTGGCGGTTTATCTCGGTCGACGAATAAATCAAGATGTACCATGATAAATAAAAGAATGACAAGTATCTTATATATTCTACAGAAATATAAATTCTAAGAACTAATCTTTTAGTTCATAACAATTCTCAGTTTTTTTTAAAGTCAATTTATGCGAGACGAATCCTTCATGCAATTCGTTTTAAAATTAATGAGTCAAATTTTAATGAATACTATTGGCTATTCTTAAACACCAACGCGCATGCGTCGACCCTCTAAACTTTGTTTACGATAGCTTACTACCAGACAGCGATTGTAAATTGAAGAAATATTGATTGATAGCATATTATTGCCATAAATCTCAAACAATATTGATATACATTGTTGAAAAATAATAATTGTTATTACATAATGACTGTTCAAATTCAAAAAACTAATTTTATGAAGATCTCTAGTAATACTGTCAGTATTGTTTTCTGCTAAATTAGGCGAATTTGTGAAATCAATAAATGTTCAAAATTATTCAAGGTTTATAACTCTTTTTATTTTAGACAATTTATTTCTATTTTTAAAAATGAGCAGGGAAAGATTTACTCTCATGAACAATTATTTTCCTCAAAAAATAATATTTAAATAAATAAGCTTAGTCTCCATTTCATTAAACTATTAAACATGAAGATTTTTGCTAATTTTTAATAATGAAATAATAATAATTTATTACATTTTGTACATTTCAAATCATTAGATCTAATGCATCTTTATGCATTATTGAAATTGAGCAAACTCTATAGGCAGTAATTTTAAATGGAGATTCGCTTTTGGAATGTAAATCTCTAGAAAAATAAATAGAATGAAGACATTATGAAAGCCTTACTTACCCATTTCTCCGAGTACTACAACATTTAAACGGCGATTTTCTGCCATCCTGAAGATTATTAAAGCATCTATCAGACTGAAAAAATTTGGAAATAACGATAACTGAATCGAGTATTAACGTATTTCCTTCTGAAAGGTGTGGCCTTGGATGAAAACGTGAAAGTGAAACTGAAGAGAAGAATCACAACGATCGCGATAGTAGAAGTTTTATTTTTTTAATTGTTGTTGATTTAAAACGGGGATTTAACCGTTTCCTTTTCTGTTTATTTGTATCTTATTTTTTATCGCTTAGTGTTAGAAAGATCAATTTCTGGATTATTTCATAGAAAGATTTTCTTGAAAGGAGTGAGTATGTATGGTATTTAGAAAAGTGTGAGGAAAAAAGTATACTTAGAAACTTAAAGCTTCAATTCCAATCTTTTATTTTCGATTTGCTTCGAATCTAATTTGTTATTCGGTATGTAATAAATCAATTTACTATTTTGTTATAAACTAGTAGACATATACTTTCGATGCAAATTTAAAAAAAAAAACGTTTTTAACGTCATAAACGATTATATTTTATATAATTTGAATCAATAAATCTATTGCAGAAAAAATTAAGAAGGCCGAAGTTTTTATAAATTTCTCCAATTTTATTATTTGTGTTTAGAAAAATAATATAATTTTCAACAAACGAAAAGAAAAAAAAAGCGTTACTTATTTGGAACTGAAGTTGGCTGATTTATGAAGCTATGGATATCTTTATTACCAACACTTTTTACGGCTGGCTTGAGGAATATTCATTAACAAAATATGGTGCTTTCTTGAGATAAATTTTTAATTGTTTTAAATAAAGGCATTTAAAGTTTCATAATTTTGTGATTGTTGCTCGCAGAAGTTTGACATATCTTATTCTTTCGAATAATGAAATGTAATGAATATTTTACTTTATTTCACTACTGCGATTCGGAGACACAGTAAGAATTTAATTATCGAAATTGGAGGAATTGCTATAACTTAAAATTTATCTTTTTAAAGTTTGGAAATTTAAGAAATTTGGGAATGTAAAAATAAAATAAATGGCCTTGTGGATACTCTTATTATGCTTATGAGAAAAATTTTATAACTGAAAAAAATTAGATAATTGTTCTTTATTATTATTTATTTTCCATTTTATAGCTTAATTTCAAATTTTAATCTCACTTTGGAACCGTTTAACTCAATATTTTAAAAGGTATTTTTGACAATAAATTTTTTCCATTTATGACAATTATGATATAAATTTATGCAGTTTTTTACTGCCCGTGGCAGTAGAAGGAAATCATACTGCAATAAAAGAAGTTCTTCCGACTGATTTCCGTGAGATTTTTATCCTCTATAAAAAAGCTTATCACTTTCTCTTGAAAAGTTGTAAACTATGATTTAAAAAATTTGAAAAAGTTTCTTAAAGAATTTGAAAAAAAATAACGTGCAAAATCAAATATTTTATATTTATATATAAAAAATGTTGATGAAACTGTAATTTAATAAAGCCTATACAAGACACACATGCCATTCATATCTGGGGGGGGGGGAGTATTTTAAAGTGTACGTGATAAGATTCTTTAAAAGTTTATGAATAGAAGATCTACAATAAATTGAAAATTTTGATGTCTCTTTTGCCATTATTACACTCAATATCTCTAAATTCTTTATGCAAATTTTAAGAAATAATAGAATGTATCTTCTAGATTAAAATTCATAATGCATTACATGTTTGTAAATCAAGTAGGTAAATAGAAGGGACAATTGATATTATATTTTGAAGTGATGAAATAGAAAAAGAAATGAATGAAAAAAGATGATGAATTTTAGGAATATTTGTATCATAAAAATGTTAGAGACTGTTTTAAATTCTGAAGTGGACTGTCTACATTTGTTTTATATGCCTGCATTTGTAATATAAACGAATATTTGTCTGCTTGTGGGTGTAATGGACTTAATTGGTAAACCATCTTATTTGAGGATATCAGGATATGGAAAGTTTTATTTATTCTTTTGACTCAATTATAATTTGAAAGGTAGAAATAATCTCAAAAGGATTTGATTTCAAAATTTTAATTATTATTTTCATTAAATTAATTTTTTATAAATTTAAGGAATTTTAATTGAAATTTAAACAAATATACGATGTTTACATTAGAAATGGTTTTTATATCATCTTATACCAAAATGTTTCGAAAAATGATTTTCATTCCATTTTATAATTCAAATGTATCAAAACTAAATATTTTTCAACAAAAAATTCTTGCTATTAATCCTTAATTTTATTATTAAACACAATTAACTTATCCTAGTAGCACACAAATATTGTACAATATTGTATGACATTGATCAATATTCGCAATATTGTTTTATATTGTGGAATATTGTTTAATATCATATAATATTTCACAATATTATACAATATTGTGCAACAGGCTGTGCTACCAGGGTAAGAAATGCATCTTAAACTCACCTAACTTATAGAATATAAAGTCTTTTATATAAAAAAATACCATCTTGAATATTTTTTTGGAAAGTCCGGCTTTGATTTATTTTTCAAATATAGTTTTGCTTAAATGAGACATTGGATGGGAATATATGAAATAATTTTAACTGAAACATTTGTTTCCCCAATAAAAATTAAAAGAAAATACTGTTAGCGAAACAAATACATTCAGAACGAAGCTTGCGATTTCCTTGGGTTTCATCGATAATATTTTTTCTGAAACTGTCATACAAGTTCCATCCGTTAAATTAAATTTTATTTTGGTTTTCGTGACAGTCACCTGTTTTCTAGAATTATTTGTTCTTAATAGGGAAATAAATATGCAAAAATTATTTTAGTTACAATACCGAAATGTATTGGTAAACTTCAGTCATTTCTAACAAATTAATTCTTTTTAAAATGAGGAATGTTTTTGCTTCTATATTTTAGATAAAAAGGGAAATATATATTTATGAGGAAGCGAAATCCTAAATTAATTTTTTTAAAAAAAAGGAACTTTCGTAATGGATATCGTTTTGGGCTCATTAATGATAATTTTATAACTATTTTCCCCAATTGTTTTTTAAAATTACGTTACTCATGGACAAGGTTAAACTATTAAATTCGAAACACAACATAAAGCTTAAAATAGAGATGAATAAAGTTCATTCGCAGTGCATTTGTTTCTCGTTTGGTCTTTATTGAAGTTTTTAGCACCAGAGGACGCTGCTGTAGCTGTCTGAGGTAATCAGTAGTAGATATGGTCACCGGATCGTTTATTAGCTTCCTCTAATATGAGCCCTTTTGAAAAATTTCTTGTTGCCGCGTCAGACTTTCAGTCAGATTTATTTAATCGTAAATGCTGAAATGCCTATTCACCATTGCATTTATCGTACATCTTACGACTTGTAAAGTTCAACTACCTTGTTATTCTATTACGAATTTGTATTCTTCTTAACTTGTGTAATTCACTTTATTAGATGTTACCCACATTCTAAAATAGTTTCTAGAAATTTTATCTGGTTAAACTAAAGTTAAAAGTATATGTAATTTTCCTTTTTTTTATATAAAGAACGTTCTAAAATTTTTACTTAAATTCTGTATCGGAATGATTAAAATTTCATTATTTTTTTATTTTAATTCTAAAATTAGTGTCTTTTTATTGCTTTTTACTAAATTTGATGCCAAAAGCGAAGTTGCAACTGATTATACTAATATTTGATTAAAAAAATGGAATATGTTTGAAAAGTTGAAGAAAAATAACATCAAATGCTGGCATAAACACATTTGGATACTTAGACAATACCAAGAGAATTAAAAAAAATATCAATATATTCAACAAAAAAAAATTGCTTTCCTCTAAACTTTATGGTTATACTAGCAAACCAAATTAAAAGATAATTGTTATTTCTACTCATAATGAGGCCATAAATTGATAATATTGTTACGTTTTTATGCTTAGCGGGTTCGGATTGAATGGACTTTGTATGAGGACAGCACAAACAAATTTATTTACAGCTATTTACAGTTATTTACAGGATAATTAATAGAGTAGCAAATCAGATAAACACAATCCAGCAATAATCAGTCACTTACAGCGTAAAAGAAAGTCTTACGCACAATAACACAGTTTGAAAAACAGCTATAGTATAGCACAGCAGCAGCGAGCTCAATAACACAGCGTTAACAGCAAACGCAAACACAGCTCACTAATCCTTTAGTCCAGCGAGACGCTTTTTATCTCAGAGCAAACTCTGAACTAACTCGATCAAATCACTATAGCAACTAACTAACTCACGCCGGCTACTCGTCCTTATATAGCCGAGAAGCGCGTGCACCTGAGTCTCGTGAAAATTCTCAAAACATCGCGCACAATCTAGCGGCTACTAGATTATTCCTTTCGCCAAACCAATCAAGCTGGCGCGAGGCTCCTCGCCAAACGTGGCCAACTTTGGCGAGTTTTCGTGCTGCTCGCCCGCTTGTAACAATATACTTGATGCGGCACTGACTATTGTAAATTTTATCCTTTTGTCAATTGAATAGATCTCACAACTTGATTTCACACCAGAGATCCTTATAGTTTATGAGTAATTAAGATAATCAATCTCACTTTGTTAGAAATTAGCCAATGCCTATGCATAGAAAAAAAAATAAGGATACTAATATTTATTCTCAAAAGCAAACCTATCTCATTCAACTTTATGAGTCAGTTTTCTTGAAACTTAGTTTCATATGACTTTCACGAAACTCACAAGAGGATTCAGAAGCTGTTGCATTCTGAAACTTCGCTAGATTTGAAACTCTTTTTTTATTGTTTTGATTTTATGGCAATCCACTGAAACTTCTATCAATAGGTCTATTATCTTTAAATTGTTTCTATGGAGCATACTTTGTATTTAAGCCTCTAACAATCTTTACTTTAATACCCTATAAGTAATTTATTGTCAATCCACTTTATGCCATCTTCTAAACATTGAATGATTCATTTTTGAATGGACACTCAAACAGTCATGTCAACTATTTTAATAGGAAATCTATAATGTTCTGTCGAAAAGCAATACTTCCATTCTGCGAGTTAGTAACAAAACTGCAACGTATTCTTATACAACCTATATCTTGCAGAATTTTAATATACATACATGCATGTATTCATTATAATGATTCGTATCTCTTTTTTTAAATATCAATTTCGTTTTTATTCAGTGTTTTTCGGGAAATTAAACAAAATATGGAAATCTCATGATTCTGTATACCAGCGTAGATTGGAGTTTTGTATTTAAATATAAATAAAAAAGCAATCTTTCCTTTTTTAATTTCAGACAGAATAAGAAAGAAACATTTCATTCACTTTCTTAGAAAGAAAATGTATTGAAAGATTAGTTTTAAGAAAATTGCCTTCGTTCTTTTTCAGGGTGTTCACGACATGGCTTTATCATCGCAGAAAGATATCATCTACATGTGCATGGAGACCAACCTTGCCTTAATATACATCTGTCAAGAAAGGCGTCAAGATAGAGCTCCGAAACAGAAAGAAAAGCAGCTCTTTGAAATACGGAAATAACTTAGTTGACTGAGCTGCTAAATCTGTTACAATTAAATTTTTGATGTTTCTGTTATTTTAATTTTTTGATCCATTCTAAGAGAATCTTCATTTTTACTGGAAGAACAACAGGGGATTGCAATTTGGCAACAAACTTTGCTATAGTAACGTAGTAATTATCTGAAGAGTTCCTTTTTTGGGTGGATTACTAGCATAAATTACCCAAAGAATAAACTGAAAACTCTGACTCGATTAAGAAAAACTTTCTTGATTATATCGTTATAAATTTTGTGTAAATTAGTTATAAATATTGTAAATATTTATGAATGGTTGCGTAAATATTTGTAAATCGATTAATTGTATAAAGTTAATTGTAACGGAATTGCACTTCAGCGAGTCAAGACCGTTCTAAGGGGATTTACAACAGAAGATCACCATATTTGACTAATTTGACGATATAGTAGGTACGTTAACGACATGCTAATAGTTTTTACTACACGCTGAAATGTGTAGTAGCGTAGAGATTGAAGGTCGCAATACGAATCCACGACGCTACGACCTGTAGCCGAGTAACATAACCACTAAACCAAAAGTCAACTTCGTAGATGTTATCTGGCTTATAAGGCTAGCACTACAGTACTCCCCTACCAGTGAGTCGGTGAAGAAGTGAACGATTTTGTATTGCGCCAAGCGTTATGGAGAGTTGCTGCTTGTTCGTCAAGTGAGTCTGACGATTTTGCTGCGGGTAGATGTCGCCACGACTGTTGTGGTAGGTTGCGTTGTCAAGGTCACCAATGTAGCGATTGAAGGTCTCGATACGAACCCACGACGCTAGAACCTGCAGCCGAGTAACATAACCACTATACCAAAAAGTCGACTTCGGTATCGTAGATGTTGTCTGGCTAATAAGGCTAGTGCTATAGTAGAAGACTGGAAATAAAGATTTGTTCTTAGAGAATAATGGAGAAGTTTTTAGACTCGTCCGGAACGAACACGCCCTTTCTGCGTTTGCCCCGCCCACTTTAGTAGGATGCTATTTAAAAGGCGGGGAATTTATTGAAGGGTGAGTTGGAATCTACTTTAACTAATGACTGTTTAAAGCAAAAACAAGATGTTTGATTTAAGTTATCCCCGAAAAGAAAAACTGAGAAACCTATTAATACTACCCCAATAAATAATGAAATAAGTTTGAGTAATCATGTTGAGTCCATAAATGTTGACTCTGTATATACTCCTGAAACTAAATCCATCGAAGCTGAATCTAAAATCCCCCCAATTAAGCTTAAATTCGCCAAGGACTACAAAAATTCATGAGCTCCTAAATTCTAAATTTGGCACTAAAAATAATGCACTAAGCAACAATTTTATTAAAGTTTTTCCTGATTCTATTGATACTCACAGAGAAATCCAAAAATTCTTAAAAGAGAGTGAGTTAGAATATTACTTTATCCCAACCCCCTAAGACTACTAGACCCATCAAAATAGTAATAAAAGGACTCCCCATAGATTTCATGAATTATGCCTTAGAAACTCTGTTAAAAAACCACGGCTTCTCCGTCAATAAAGTAACCGGCCTTACTCAATTAAAATCCAGAAAAGCCCTTCCCATTTTTTTAGTTGAGCTAAATAAAAATGAGATAGTTGACGATATTTACAAGCTCACTAATATTAATTACCTTAAAAGTACAATCGAGCGTTATAAAGGACGTAATAGGATCTCGCAGTGTTATAACTGCAACCTATTTGCCCATGTCTCACGTAACTGTACACTAAAACCAATATGGGTTGAAGGCGGAAACGAGCATCAAACTAAAAATTGTCCAATTACCGAAAAAATAAACAACCTGAAATGCATCAATTGTGATCAGCATGGAACACCGTTGCCTACAGAGGTTTTCCTAAATTCCCGAGGAACCAAACTCATACCCCCCCCCCCAACTTAATAGGCAAAATTATTTTCAATCTAAATTTGTTCAATCCAATAACTCCTATTCCGACATGCTTAAAGTTAATCTTCCCCAGCAAACTCCAAAATCAAATAATGTTGCTCCCCCTCAACTAGTATTGCCTGCAACTCTTTCTGATATTGCCAATAAGTTTGATCTAAATGAAATTAAATTCTATTCCAAATCTTCCCCAATCTAAAAGCAGCTATCCAAGATATAAAAGCAATTACAGACCCCATGAAAAAACTTTTTATCCTGCTTGAATCACTGAATCGAACTCCAACTCCTTAAAAAACTGAATTGAACGATTTGTGGAGCACCCGCCGCTTTTCAGCAGCTATCTCCTTCTTGGTGTTAGACGTCCTGGTTTCGTAGCTGGACATGCACTCTTTGACTCCTGAGAAGAAAGTGAGGCCTTGCCTCTCTTTGGATTTATTTTGTGCCTTCCTTATTTGGTTTCGGCACCGGGCAGTGGAGAAGGTGAGGAGGAGGAACCAATAGAAACACAGCTCGGCAGTGGAGTAGGAAGGGGTGAGATTTCAGGGCAGCAGAGAAAATCTAGGCTGATCTGGATGTTCTTTGATGTACCGACAGCCATTTGGGGGACAGGGTAGTAGAAGAGCAAACACGTAAGAAGTTAAGCCAGCAGAGCATTGATTATGATTAGTTTTCTTTCTTCTTTATTTGTAGTTTTCCGGAGTTCTTTTGCTGCGTTCAGGATATCCGGGATTTCCATAAATAGGGCTTTAATTTCGCAAAGGGCTTCGAGAATTTCTTTGAATTCCAGCATTTCTAACTTGTTAATTTCTTGAGGTGCTGGGGCTGGTTGAGTTACTTGCTGGACTGGTATATGGGTGGACTGGATGGGAATCCTTCTTGTCATGGGGTATTTTCTGCACCCCCTCCAAGAAGCAAGGTGACCGGTTTCTTTGCAGTTGATGCAGACTGGGGAAGGAATTTTTTTCTTTAATTGTGCATTGATGAGTGGGGTCGCTTTTGTTGCATTTAATTCAAAGCGGTTTGCAATTACAATTCCGTGTGCTGTGGAAAAATCCAGCACAATTAAAAAACATCGTGGCTTTCGCTGGGGTCCTGTAAGTTTCTATTTTCACTTTCATGCATGATATTGCCTCGATATTGTATACGTTCTAGAAATTTCCGGTCTTTTTTATTTCAGCTAGATATATGGGATGGAGGGTTTTCGTTCTGTAGTTTTTAAGTTGGGTGATTCTATTAACTTTGAGGTGGCTTTCTTCGAGTTCCTTCTTTATTTTGTCTTTGTCGTGATTTCTCGGGAGGCCTTTAATAACTATTTTGAGGGGACGTTCTGACGGGTCTTCTGATATTAATAATCTTTTTCCTTTCCTTTAAGATGTCAAGGTTTCCTGTTCGGTCAGCGTCACTTCTGGGGAAAATTCTAATGAAACCGTTTGCTTGAATATTTCCGTCTCCAGGAACCTCCTACAGATCTACTGCAACGTCAGATTGTAATCTTCCTCCATATTTAGGTTTATGGGGGGGGGGTGCTTCTCTATTTTTGGAGGAATTTTTATTTTCGAGGGCTTGGTAAGACTGACGCGCTGCCTACTGCGCTACCCAAGCTTAAAAAGAATCTGCTCCGTCTGAGGATCGAACTCACGGCCTTCAGATAACTCGCACGAGTGATTATGCCCTAAAAAACCTGCCCTGTTCCCTGTTTAAGTAGTAATTTCTCTCCCAAGTCAACAACCAATAGGAAACCAGCTTCCCAACCCTACATGCCTATATCCTCTGATGGTACCACCGAGAGCTGCTCAGCCCAGGTCAGTCATCTCTCTTCAGTGCTCCAGCCAACCAAGTTCGACGATAAGCCCCTTCAGGGCCGGGTGCCTCGTAAATTGTACTCATAAGCGGGGAATTAATGAAGCTCGAACAACGATCGAAGTTGGTTGGCTTAGCTTGAGATTGCGCCTTTTCTCTCGCTGCCGAGCGATCTACAGCTTCACTATTATTTGGAATTTAGGGTGAACTTAGAGTTATTTCGTTGTGAATTTGTAGCTTGTAGGGTTAGCGGATTAAGTAGAGTTCATTCGCTGTGAATTCTGCAGCTTGTGTTGCGAATATTTGATACGCGTCTTCATAGACAGTAGAGTATATCCTCGTATCACTCTTGCGTGAGAATTTTTTTCTTAACAATATTTTATTGAAGAAACCTCTTTTTTGTTCTGCTTCTTCTAGAATCTTTCGACATTCTCTTACGCTTGCATTTCAATCATTTATGCATTTTCCATTCCTTAAAATCTTACAATGTTATTTATAAAATATTCCAATTATATATATAATTTTTATCTCATTATGAGGCATTTAATTGTCAACTGAGAGCCTCAGTGACCGATGCAGCTTTAATTCTATTTTTTTAAAAAAATCTCTATCTATTCGAATTAGTCTCTTTTCTACTTATTACATCTGTAATTTTGTCAGCATTTATCTCATCTATATGTATGTAAGAAAAAATAAAGCAATATAGTGAAATAGAATAAAGCAGAAACATAATTTGTTAAGAACATTCTCCGTAATACTGTATTAACATTCTTTAACATTGCTTTATTAAAGCACTAAATGGCTTTATTAACAGTCTTTAACATAAACACTCCTATTCAAAAATGTCCTTCGATAAAAAAGATGAATGTATGCTAGCACTCTATAAGCTACACTGCTTACCTACAACTATCATATTTGCGCATGTATACCTTGGAGTGTTCAAATGTAAAACACGAAGATATTTTTTGAAATCCTAATTAGATTTCTAGATAATTCAAAACATGAATTTGTTTTTTTTGGCAATAACTCCAAAAACATTACAAATAAATGGTTTTATATTATCTGAAAATTTTGCCTTTGCATATAAACTATTTTCATCCTTCCCTTAAATATTTTTTACGTGATTTTCCTCCATTTATGGAATTGGAAGAATTATTCTGATGAATGCCTGTGTAGTTAACAAGTTACAATAGGGGAAATTCAGTACATAGATAAACTGTGCATTTACGGTCTCTTGCTGATCTCCATTAGTAAAGTTCGTCTACAAAAAAAAGTTTATATATATATATATATATATATATATATATATATATAATTTAATCAATTCTTACTTAGGCCAACAAAGAATCTTTTTATTTTAGTTACTATTTATTAAATGATTACAATTAATATTTATAATTTATCCAAAAAATATCATTGATTTTCGCAAGAATTGAGCTCGCATTCTTCACCTTCACTTGAAAAATAACGAAATGCTTACATTTTACCGATTGAGAAAGTACTTCTTGATTTCAACTTTCATTACAAACTAATAAAACTTGATTTAAAATATTCAAAATTAATTAAATTCAATTAATAAATTAATATTTAAAAAAAAGTATTAATATTAAGTGTCATCCACTACAAATTAAAATATATATATATATGAATAAAATTACTTTATTGACGATTGAAAATTTGAAAATTATATATATAGGGAGAAGGTGAACTAATAATATAAATTTAAAAAAAAAAAAAGACTTTTTTGTGGCGCCATCTGTTGATTCGTGACCGAACTGTTAACATATAACATATTATAAACCTCTTTAATTCTTTTAAAATAAATTAATATATTAAAAAACTGTAACAACAAGAATCATACACATTGTATTTAAACTTGACTGGATAGTTAAAAAGCATTTTATTAGCGTTTGAAAATTTGAACAATATATATATATATATATATATATATATATATATATA
>JAOUZG010051192.1:892994-912651 GCA_026289955.1 Argiope argentata
ATATATATATATATATATATATATATATATATATATATTGTATGTGTGTGTGTGTGTGTGTGTGTGTGTGTATGTGTGTAAGGAGAGTGTGAATTAATAGTAGATATGGAAAAAATGCTATAAAAATAACACGGCAGTGCTTACAATTTGGTGTAATCGCATTTTACCCTGAATGATTGAACTGAAATTTAACCAGTGTCTAGGACAAATCAGCTGATTACCATAACCGCCCAGTAAGTAACAACAGCAATTTCCACGTCATATACTTCAGCATTTCATGTATATGCATTTTTAAAAAAGGAACACGATTAGTATTAGAATAAAAATAACATATTGTGAATTATTATTGGTTAAATTCCTGTCTATACAGTTTAAATGCAATTCCATAGTTAAATTAATTGAATGATTATATTTACTAATAATAAATGAAATTATGTTTGTCTTGGCCGTCTATAACCCAGATTGATTTACAGTTATCAAATGTGGTGCACACAAATATTGTTTGGAGATGGGAAAATACAGTGGTTTTTATCTAAATTTTAATTTATTGAACAATAACAGAGATTTTGACGTTTTACCATCATAGCTTTCAAAAATATTGGGACAAAAAAATTTTCACGTCATCTTAAAATTAATTTTTTTTAAAAAATGAACCTAGTTAAATATTTGCATTTTTTTTTTCTGAAATTTGGCATATTTTGGTTTTATTTGCTCCTACAGATTACATAGCTGCGATGTTGTTCAAAACTTTTTATCGTTGCTTCATACATTTAATCACTCAATTTTTTCCCATTAATACAAAAAAGGATATGAGCGAAGAATTCTACTTAATATCTGCGTTGTTTAGAAAAACAAATAGGCAGCTTGAAAAAATTGAGTCACTTATTCTTGGAAATCTAAAAAAATGAGTTTATCAGTTACATAAGATAAAATCAGTTTTTTGGAACTATGGTGTTATCAAATTCAAATGATAAAATTAGCCTTTTGAAAGGGAGGGAACTATGAGAAGGAAAACACTGAATTTATTACATTTGTTCATACACAATAAGTAATTTCCAGACATGACTGATAAAATAAAATGGCTCTAATTCTGCTTATAAAGATATCAAACTAGATGCAAAGAAACTTTTCTAAAGCACGCGACATTCCATTAAGTACAAATATGGCAAGCACTTTTTTTTAACCCATCGACTATAAATTGCATTGTTGCAGTGGTATTCAAACCTTTGTAAGGCAATTTTTTTAATAAATAAGAGAAGTGAATGAATTGAAACTGTGATGTTGAAGTGGAGATTTTCTGTCTTTTTTTAAAAATAAATATTGAAATATGTCTCAAGATTGCCTGTAAGGACCCCTGATACTTAGGTAGATATGAATTCAATCAAGTATCAACTTGTTTCTACGAGAAAGACTTGTAATATTGTAAAGTGAAAGCGGAAGTACAGCTGGAAGAAATACAGTGAATCTGATAAAGGAAGTTTTTTATTGTTTTTAATTTATTACGGGAAATTTACCGATTCGTTTATTTATTATCGCTTAGCGTATCTAAAGTGGTATTTCCGAGGTGACGTCAGAGGATGAAGGTTGATATTGATGATTGCCGTTATTGCTGAGCATTGATAAGGAATGCTAAAATTCTAAAAAAAAAGTGGGTAAGGTAGATACAGTTTATTTAAGTATGACGGTAAAATAATTCAATAATTTAATAAAATAAACGCAAATATTTAAAAAAAACCCAAGAATGATCATTTTTAACCCAGTCATATTTTAAGTCGATTTCATTTTATTTTTAATTGTATCATTTTCTCCACATAATAATAATTGGGCACAAAACATTTAAAAATTGTTATTAAAAAATAAAACCACTTCAGTTGACAACAACCCATTTCTTTAGCATAAATATTGAGTCGGTGTTAGAGAAAATTTTATTTGGCAGTTCTTGTTGAAACAATGAGACTTTGTGTGTTTTTTTTTTAAATTAAAAGCCAGTATTGGCTGAAATGCCCATTCATATGATTAAAACTAAATATACACCAATAAAATTCTCTGAAAGTTACCAGCAATTATTAGGGTGCGTGTGCTAGAATTTGAAAAGTACAATTGATACAAAGGTCAGTTGGAATTTACATTTTGGTAAAACATATTTAAAAAAGGGGAACGATTAGGAAAGCAAAAAGCAATAAAAAACTTAAATACAAGAATTTTACTCTTTCGAATTATTTTTGGAAAATCCTAGAAAGTGTATTGCAATCACCAAGTCTTGAAAAATTACAAATGAGGAATGAAGAAACTATCCGTGACGGATATTAAAAGTAGTATTCGATAATAATGCTGTGAATTATAAAATCAATATGACAAGTTAGGTATTTGAATGTACTCTTTCCGGCAGTAATCTTCGACTAAAGACCTAATCAAAATCGTCGGATTTGATGAGGTTCTGTAGCGTCAGCCTTATAAGCTAGATAAATATCCTTCGAGCTGAAGAGTCCCTTTTGCTTGATCGGTATGATACTCGGCTACTGGCCCAAACGTCACAGGTTCGTACCGCGACCTTCAATGCTACAGTTCTTCATGTGATATCTCTGGGAGAATTTATGGGGAAAAATTCTGACGACTGTTATTTATGGAAATAATATAAGGCCATCATGTGCCTTCAATGCCTAAAACACTGAGTTATCTAACTGGTTGGATGAGCACAAGATGATAAGGGAATTTAAAAAAAAAGAAAAAGAAAAACCATCTAGGGATCTCCTGAAAGAATCCTATCGGTGTCAAATCTTACACAACTGTATTTAAAGTTTTGGTGAAGTAAAAATTAAATATAGGAAACAAGAATACCTAAAAACTAATTGTGACCCTGAATAGAATTTTTAGAGAAAGGAAATTAATAACTGAAAAGAAGAAAATTGATAAATTTCATTGTTAACATCCATGACATGCATAAATATCTAAACAAACATTTTAGAATCAGAAATCTGTTGTGCTCGTCTGGACCCTTTTTTCTTTTTCTTCGTGAGAAAGCTGTTATTTGGTTATGTAGAGTATTGCACTTGTGAGGGAATAATTTCGGCTGATTTTGATAAGTGGCATTTTGCTCTTAGTTATCGTGTAGTCTTGAAAAGGATTTGATATTTATGAATATGATTTACTAAGGAGTATCATCCCCTTGGCACAGAGAAAGCACGTCTTCCTCGTCATATGGGTGTCTCGGTCAGGGCATGATTGTTCTGTGTTCTATGAGTGAGGTGTGAGAATGTGCCCCCCTGTAAAAAGGGGCTGTGCAAGTGAATGTGATATCATCTCCATATGATCTAGAAGTCAGACTTCTGCCCTCGGGTTCTCAGGTGTCCATACCCTCAGAAGCTATTGCACCCCCTTTCCGTTTTAAAACGGACACGGGATCATCCTCATCCTTTACTAAGGAGTGAGCCTTGCCGCGTTAAAGGGTGGTCGATGCAACTCTGCTGCACCATTCTTCCCTCATTATACATAAAGCTGATCGAAGAGACAAACACCGTCCACCACGTCACTCCTTGAGTTACGACTATGCATTGTAAGGCGATTTACTATTATTTAAGATGTTCCATCGGTTTTTGATGTGCGTAAAAAAGTTTCTAAACATTCCAAGCCGGTTTTAGCATCATTAAATAGTCTAGGAGACGCCACGACAACGTGACGGGAATGTTTCATTTGTATATCGATCATAAAAATGAAACATTTCCGTCTTCGTATTTCCAATAATATTTCCAAAAATATTAATAATACTTCGTATTTTCAAATGAGTATTTCAAAATGATAAATTTAAAATTGATTACACTTTTTTCCCACAAATATTGGGTTTGGGAATAAATTCGTAACGTTTTTACCGAAGACTTTTATTTAAACAAAAAAAAAACAATAATTATACCAATAAGTTAATCAATTATATATTAGTCGTTGCTGTTTACAACCTCTTCCCACTTCTCGACCAATTTGTTGATGCCATTTCGCCAAAAATCGCCTTGTCTGGTGTCAAAGAAGTTGTTGAACTAGTTTTTAAGGGCCTTTTTGTTATCGATGGTAACGCCCTTCATATGGTTTGACAGGGAGCGGAAAAGATGGTAATCGGTCGGTGCAAGGTTCGAAGAATAGGGCGGACGCTGAAGGACCTCCCATTCGAGCTCTTGGAGTGCGGCTTTGACGACTTGTGCAGCATGGGGCCTGGCGTTGTCATGAAGGAGTATGGTTTGATCATGTCTATCAGGTCTTTTCAGTCGAATAGCCTCTTTCAAGCGGTGTAGCTGCGCAATGTAGAACTCCTTGTTGACCGTGGCATTCTTTTCGAGCATTTCCCAGTGCATCATCCCTCCCAGTCCCACCAAACACATATCATGATCTTCTTTGGATGAAGGTCCGGCTTGACTCTCGGTTTTGGAGTATCTTTTGGAGCTACCCACTTCATTCTTTGCTTCATATTGATGAATAGGCACCATTTCTCATTCCCCGTGACGATTCGGTACAAAAAGCGATGTTTATGACCGCGTGTTGCTCGATGGCGGGCGAGATGCTGAGAAGCAATTTGAAGGCAACTTTCTATCTTTTTTTTTCGTTCAGCTCGTGAAGCACCCAGACTACCAATTTTTCGGTAAATCTCATTGAATGAAGGTGATTGAGAATCGTTTTATGATCGCAGTTCATTTTTTCCGCCAATTCACGACTGTTTTGGCGAGCGTTCTCCTCCAAAAGTGATTTGAGAAAAGTGTCATCGACGTCAAAGTCTCCATTTTTACATACTTTCCACACACGTCGCAAATGCCTCGGGCTGCTTCGGCAGCTTTTTGACCTCGATTTTATTTACGGATAGTTTTATTTCAGTTTCACGATCTATCTTTGATTTTCAATGATTATCAACAATTTTTTTTCGCTAATTTTCACTTTCACGTCCGTCTCATGCGCAGTTATAGAACTATTTTTACCCTTCTATTAATTTTTATATTATGTTGACCATTAGGGATAAAATGAGTTTTAATTTCGATTTGTGAACGGCAGTTCTTTGGTTAGATAACATTGAAATATCTTTGGCTTTTAGAAGAATAAAAAAACAAATGGTTTGGATTTAAAACAGATAATTCCAAAATAAAAGCACTACTTATTTCATCCTGCCTCCAAAATAATATTTTTTTGTATTCCTAAAAATATTTTTCAATGCTTATTAAGTTTTGCGTTAAAATGTATCGACGTACCTAATAATGATTTTTTTTCTCCCAAAACATAAAAAAATTACTAACTTCTGCATAGAGTGCAAGTGGCTTTATCTGATAGAAGCACTGATAACAGAAGAATGACTTTTTATCGGTTTCGAAGTCAAGTCCTCCATTTCAACCAGAGAAATGTAACTAAATGTCGTGTTACTTTCTCTGTAAGCCAAAAAGGATATAAACACTAAATTCGTTATTTGCCAAAAGGATATATCATTTATAAAATGTCTGTTGATTACCATGCAAAAATTATAATGCTCGGAAATAGTGGTAAGTTACATTGAATGTAATTCTAGTGTAATCATTCTTTACTATTTATTGAGAACTATGCTAAAATCTTTGTTTCAATACAAATAAAGAACAGAACTTGAAAATTACAAAGCATTAAAATTTTTTTTAAAAAAAGGGATAAAAGATATGTAAACATGCTTTTTTAGTCATTGGTAACATTAAAGTTTTATAAAATTTGATTTCTGTCAGATATATTAATTTATTATTTATTTATCTAATTTTGGTATCTTGCATGAAATTTATAATTTTATTTTTTAAAAATTGATGCATTTAAGTGTTTATAAATTTTTCTTTGTCTTTTTGTATTATATACATTATGAGTTTGTATTGTGATCTGTTATAAAGCTGGAATCATAAGATTTTAAGCTTTATCCAGATTTTTGACTTGAAAATGCTTTTTAACAAACCAGGAAATACTATCATCAAATAATATTTGCCATATGATATTACTTTATTTCTTTCCATGCGTTTATTGCCAAGAATCGTTGTATCTGTTTATAATCAGGAAACTTTAGTGTTTCGAAATTATGTTTTTACAAAACATTATTGTGTTAGTGTTCAGAATTAATCAATAAATTATTCATTAATCTATACATTTAAATTAATTTTGATTCTTTACTTTTGGCGTTGGTTGATAGTAAAAAATTTTAAAAACTGATCAAAGATTTCTTTGATAATTTTACTGATAAATTTTAAGTAAAGAACTAAAATATTCAAAATTATTCAATTTAATAAAATTAATTTTCAGCCTACTAATAAAATTAAAGTAGTAGTTTGTTTCATTTAATTCAAAAACAGATAATTCACAATTAATATTTTTTGAGAAGATTTTTTTAGACATTAAAATTTAGCTTCAAAAGAATTGTTCTTTTTGTGCTTTCAGAATATGAGTACCTATTTTTTTTAATATAGGAAGCGATCGACATTCTTTTTCTCTTGAATTACATTTATTGTTAGATATTTTTGTTAGCAAAAAAAAGGGGGGGGTTTCGAAGTAAAGGTGAAAAATTGTTTAAGTATATATCACGTACATTATTCTGAAAGTTAATCTAATGATTTTGTTATGTTTAAATGAAAACTTTTAAGAAGGAAAGCGTAGTTGAACTTAATTATCCTTTCCAAAACACGATATTTTTCAAAAATTATTTCAAGGTTACATATCAAAAGATAATATCTCAAGATAATAATTTAACTGACAAGCAAGATTCTGGTGGATTTTGATTAACATTACCTTGGTTGCAGAAATATTTCAGTCACAAGATAATTGAAACATAGTATTTTGTATATTCGTTAAAAATATTTTCCTTTTTATGAGATCTTTTTAAAATGAATATTTTTTCGAAGGACCTCTCTAAAATTTGAGCGTTGAATTTTCATCATAGTGCAAATCAGTAATTAAGACATTCTAACGAAAATAAGAAATAAACTAAAGGATAAATATAAATATCAAGAAGAAAATTTTTTATGAAAATATTGTTATTTAATCATTTGTTTCATTGCATGTTTTGATTTGCAAGAGAATACTTCCAAATGTTCAATGTTCTGTTCAAATGGAAATTTGATTTATTCAAATGCCCAATTTCGATCTCCTAGTTCGAAGCATCTTTCTTAAGATCATTTTCCCAATTTCAATACTTAAACATTATTGTATGTTATTTGAAATCATGTTAAATCATTTGATTTTGATAAATTTATTTTATTTCTGAATTCAAACCAGAGATAGTAAATAGCAAGTGTTTTTTTATTCTCTTTTGCATTTACTTTCAAAAATAGCGGATTTTGTTTAGAGACTCATCGCAAATTCAAAAAAAGAAGATAGATATGCATTTTGGAGTAGAGTCCGTTTCTCATATATATATTGTGCAGAAAAGTTTATACAAAAATAATTTATTGGCGATTTTTCGATTTTATTTACTCTTTAATTATTTCTTTCACATACATGTGGATAGCTAGTTCAATTGACATAATATTCTTTAGCAAGTTTCTTTCAAAATTTGACATATATCTACAACTTTACTATATTTTACTATATTTTTAAAATAGTTCGATCATATGCTCATGACCAGATAGACGGATTTAAGAGACTTAGTGTAAAATTATAACGTTTAGTGATGCCCAGAAAAAGATTTTAAACTCAGTCAGATGTAAAATGCAGTGATTCATCACTTACTTTTACATACTTTCTCTTTATATACTAAAAAGTAAAAATTCATGTCTTATATGATTATTACCGAGTGTAATTGAATATTACAAACTTACATTACTTCACTGCATATTTGTAATATTCTAATTTATACTGCTACTAATCTATTTAATCTAGAATAAACTACGTTTTTTCAAGTCCGTTTTACTTAATTCTGCTCCTTTATTGAATAATATTTTAAATTTAACAAGTCAGCAGAAAATGAGACATATCCGATTTCTGATTTAAAACATAGACGTTTTCTCTTTATACACTAGAAAGTAAAAATTCATGTCTTATATGATTATTGCTGAGTGTAATTGAATATTACAAACTTACATTAGTTCGCTGCATATTTGTAATATTCTAATTTCTACTACTACTAATCTATCTAATCTAGAATAATCTACGTTTTTCCGAACCCGTTTTACTTAATTTTGCTCCTTTATTAAATAATATTTTAAATGTAACAAGTCAACAGAAAATAAGACAAATCCAATTCCTGATTTAAAACATAGACGTTTTCTCTTTATTTACTAAAAAGTAAACATTGATGTCTTATATGATTATTACTGAGTGTAATTGAATATTACAAACTTACATTACTTCACTGCATATTTGTAATATTCTAATTTCTACTACTACTAATCTATTTAATCTAGAATAAACTATGTTTTTCCGAACCCGTTTTACTTAATTTTGCTCCTTTATTGAATAATATTTTAAAGTTAACAAGTCAGCAGAAAATGACTTAAAAGAAATCCAATTCTGGATTTAAAACATAGAGGCTGTATATGAATATCGAATCCAAACAATTTATGTGATTTATCGCTTCAGACTTGTTGTTGACCATGAATTTTTCAACATGTGATATCCGTATTAATCATATATTGTCATTAATTACAAACAATCTGCCAATATATTTACAATAAATAAACATGTATTTGATTGGAAAACTACAATTTTTCACAGTTTAACTTATAGCAGTATTTACTTGGAATATACTCTATGCATTTATTAAAACATAATTACTTGGAGAAAAATAATGAAACTACATAGAATATATTTTCTTTTATTTTGATATTCATCAGTATAATATAATTCGTATATGTCTGTATATTAATATAAAATTCACTAGATGTTTTGAAATTTTTTTGATTTAATTGAATGTATTATACAAGTTTTTTAAAGAAAAATTTCTAATTCTGTTTAATGATTGAAACAACAAATGAATCAAATTCCTAACTTGATCTTATTACAAAGCACCTGAAATCAATTTTGTGGTTTCAAATTTACATGAAAACTGAGAGCATTCTTTAAAATGACCTTGGTAATATTTAGTTAAGATCATTAACATGATGAATTATTAATACCCATATCACAATAAGAATTTACCTTATTTTACCACTTTTCTTTATAACTTCTTAACTTCTTTCTATATAAAAAAACGGAAATTTTTGGAAAATTCTCATACAAATAAATATTTTTAGAAGTCTGAAATTATGAATTACTGGTTAATAAAATGGATGGTACCTTGATTGAAAAGATAACTTAAACTGTTTATCACTTGTGTGCCATTGCGACGCATTTAAAATGGAAGCATAATAATTCAGTTAAAAATTTCAAATCTTAAAATAATAAAATATTAATATAAATTTGCATTAAGTTATCCAAGACAATTACATTGAAAACGAATTTATAAATAATTTATTATTGAATAGTTTGTTCCTTAATAAAATTGATTTAATTATAAATGGATTTACGAAAATAAACATATACATAAAAGTTTTTATAAAACGGTATTCTTTAAATTTTAAATAATTTTTTGCATACTAGATTGTTTTGGGTAAAAAGTAAAGGATTCTATAAAGGAAAATTTCGCTCGCAAGGAGATAATGATATAAGCATAATAATACTAAATTATCAAAAAGAATTAAGTTCAAAGTAAAATTCATGATCAAAAAGGAAAAAAAATGCAATAAATCTGGGTTAAGAACTTTTTCAAGGATCACCTTCAGGCTGGGATTCAAACCAGGGATTTTTTCTGTAAGGGGTCAGACATTTCGTCAAAAAATTGACCCCCCGTGACCCAACAAAGCTAGGAAAATGAAGTTTTATAAATAAATTAGTATCACAAAAATACAAGAACCAATTTAAATCTAAATAGATTACACAATTTTTTAAAATCAAACAAAAGACCGTAAAACTTAAAACTAAATCATCAAAATATTCTAGTATTAAAAGCACATAAAATAAACAGAAGAAATAATTTTTGAATCTAAATAGAATTAGAGATAAATGCTCAACCCCAAAAACAAAACAAAAAAATTAGAAAAAGAAATCCAAACAACATACCAATATTAAGAACAAATCCAAAAGTTTCGAAGCTTGTCAATTTTTCAGGTTGTTTTCACCTCCTCAAATCAATGTTAATTTCGCCATGTTTGACGCCATATGATTGGTCAGAATATATCGTCATACTAAGTACTTGAAACGCCATCTATTAAGTTAAGGGTGAAAGTGGATAAACAGGAAATTTTTCTTTAGTTTTGAAAATTAGTTAAACTTTTTTTTAAATTAAAGTTTGTATGTTGTAATAGTTTTTGGGAAAATTGTTAGTGGCTAAGCTTTTAATTTATATTGTTTGTTGTTACAATGTATGAAATTTTTTTAATCATGTTAAATTGTAAAAATATTAAAATTTTGAAAATTTTAGAGTTTAAATTAGAATGGCAATTGCGATAAATCCTCCCTTTTATCGCAAATACCTATTAAAGTTTTTCCATTTGAAATTTCTATATTTAAATCCAAACAGTTGGCTTTAAGTTGATAATTGTTTGTTTCAGTTAAAATTAGACTGAAACAAACAATTATTATCTTTTGGGTAACAATTAATAATTATATTAGTATTATCCAAGTTAAAGTAAGTCATCTGTATATTTATAACCGTTTATTAAATTGTCTTTAATTATTTTTCCTCTTAATAATGTAGAAAAATGTTGGACAAAGCCCTTGAAAAAGCTGTACACATTGGAATTCCCTTAAATTGTTTATAAAAATTAATTCCATTGAAAACTATCATATCAAATAAAAACAATATGAAAAAAAATCCAAACAAATTTCCTGAACCATAATGTTAAAAAGAACGTTGTATTTAGAGAGAGTTAATGCTGTTACAACTATAAAACAAATGAAATGAACTAAATTAGCAATAAGATTTAATTTGAAAATAAAATTCAAAATTGAAAGGGGAAAAATACAATGAATTCGGCCTGAAGGTTCATTGTGTGTTTTTTTTCCTATTGATTTTGAATTTTACTTTTAACACACCTTATTACTAATTTAGTTCCATTAAAAACGTAGTTTTCTTTAATATTAAAGTTACATAATTCTATCCAATTTTTTTTGTAATGATTTCTTTATTTTAATAATCGTCATAAATTAAAGGGCAGACCGCTAATAACTTTTCATGAAGTAAACTAGTGCACAAATTTTCAAAACCATAAGTATTAAGTTTATTAATATTGTTATCTTTAAAAAAAGTCCAAAATATCCTTGTTACTATTAGTTATAAAATTATTCTCATCTTTAATTTTATTTAGAATTATTTTCAAATATTTAAAGAAAGGTTTTCAAGTAAAATAATTGTAACATCCAGTGTTACAGGTATTTTTAGGGAAAGCTAGTATCCTTTTATTAATCCCTTTTTCCCGGTTTTGTTTAAAATGTAAGTCGAATTAGAGTTATATTCATTAATTGAGAGTTCTTTATAAAAATATTTAAAAATTAAACAGAAATTATTAGCAGATTTATTTATTACTGTAATAATAAGCCTCTCTTTCAATTTTTTAAATTTATTTTTTCAAAAATTTATTAACATATCCTCGTTCTTTAGTTCTGAAATTCCCTCTATTAATCTTTGTCTTACTTTCCCCTAAAATTTTTACCTTCCATTCTCTGAAACCTTCTGAAGGTCAATGGTATTTTCTAGATACTTTAGCAATAAAAATATCCAGATCCAGTCGAAATAAGTATTTTTTTAATGTTTACATTTTCTCTTAAATTTTGTTCCCCTTTCCACTAAATCTCTTAAAGAGTTAGAATCGATATTTTTTTTAATTTCCTGTTATAATATGTCCTTTGTCAGTATCTATATAATCTTTATAAATTTTTTTGTCGCAGCTGCAATTTGCTTCGTTTATTTTATTTAAATTTTTACTATAGTAATTATAGTAACAAACCCGTTTTCTAAAAGTTGTTGATAATGATACTAAATGGTATTAAAAAATCACATTATTAATTTGTGAATGTGCTCTTTTTATAAAGACACATAACCCCTCGATTTTCTCCAAACAATCTTATATTAATATTATCATTATTAATAATAGAGAAAATATAAATTAAAAAATTAATATTAAATTAGTTTAATTTAATTTTTCTTATTTTTTGATAAAATTGGTAAATAATTTCTTTTATTAAAACGGAAAATAATCTTTTTTTATACGGAAGGAATGACCTTAAAAATGTTTTATGAAAATTTTAGGAGTTGGGAAAACTTCTTTGCTCTTACGATACAGCAATGGCGTTTTTATGGGTAAGTTGCAATTAAATTATTCTTTCTAACTCCATAAACGGATTGATAAACCTGACTGAATCCATAACATAGAGTATGAGATAGGTTTGGAGACGATGCATACAAATGCAATTCTTCTAATTAGAAACCTTTTAATTGACTACAAAAGTCTATATTACATTTAAGTTCAGTGAAGAATTAACTATTCTGTACCTTTGAGACATTCACGCAGGCACATCGATTTGAAATGAAACTTAATGCTCATAATGATGCAGATAAAAGGTTCACTTGATCCCCAAAACAAGACAATTAAGCAAACACAGTCCAATTTCAATAGCCCTTTGGTCCATCTCACGCTGAAATACTTGCCGTAATACGTTCAGATATTGTACTGATTACGAGTCTAATGTTGACCGGAATCAGATGGGCCCACAAATCCTAAATAGTCTCTTCCACATAAAGCACAGAAGGGCATAACGGCTTACTGAGTTTCAGTTAGTATCATATATGCTTTATACTGGCAAATCCAGCGAACCAGCAGCTATGGAAAGTATAAAATAATGTAGGCAATCTTGAACAATTTGAATTGCTTCAAACGAGAATCATCTTGTTAGAAAATAGGAGGAATCTAAGATGCCTCTTGGATGAAATTGGAAGTACACATTTCATTAGTTAGTTTTAATCTTAAAATTCTTAACCTAACTTTTAATCTTATCACAAAAATCTTCAGCAAAGGGATAAGGCGTTATATTTGTGAAGGTTTTGCTACTATATCATTTTCAAATATTGTTTTTAAAAGATTTATAATATTATTAGTAATAATAGTTTTTTAGTAATATAATTAAACTTGTTAGTCCAAGGAAAGAACTTAGCATGTTAAATATTTTTTAAATTTAGGGCTATCTATTATATTCCTATGAATAAAGAAACATTGATTCTAGCCAGGAATACTGGATTAATGCCTTCAATAAAATCATAAAGAACATCCTTTCGCTTGACAGTTTTACATATTCTGACAGTTATCTTTTATTAGTGCTATGATTATTGACATTCCTCCGATTCATTAGTACTTCGTATACTACCAACTAAATACCAATTTGAATTTACAATTCAAAATAATATTTATTTAACTTATTTTTATTTTTCTAATGAGCTTTTAAGAAATTAATGTTTCTAGACTCGTGTCTCAAATGAAATAAAGAAATATTGGTTTGAAGAAGAAATTACATTTTCTTGTTTAAAAATCACAACATTAGCTCGTTTCCATTTTCAAGGTAAATACACCTACTTGCATGTATTTATTCAAAAATCTACAATAGGATTATGGATTTATTCATAAAACACCTTCTGTTGAATATCTTCTTTCCCCGAAAGACATTTCATATAAGTTTTTTGTAATTCTGCCTTATCAGCCGTATTGTAGCGTTAGCCTCTAGGCCAGATAATATCCTTCGAGATGAAGGGTCCCTTTTGCTTGATCGGTATGTTATTCGGCTACAGACCCAAACGTCGCAGGTTCGTACCGCGACCTTCACTTGATACATTGGTGACCTTGACAACACAGCTTTCCGCAAAGTTGTGGCGCCATCTACCCGCAGGGAAATCGTCAGACCCAATTGACGAGCAGTCAGCTACTCACCATAACACTTGGCACAATACAAAAATCATTCGCTTCTTCGCCGCCTCACTGGTGCGGAAGTACTGTAGTGTTATCCTTATAAGCCAGATAATATCCTTCGAGCTGAAGGGTCCCTTTTGCTTGATCGGTATGTTATTCGGCTACAGGCCCAAACGTCGCAGGTTCGTACCGCGACCTTCACTTGATACAGTATAATTAAAATCGTCACATTATGCTCAACAATCCTGAGAATTCTTTCCGGGAGCGAATTCGATGTAAAAGACATGCAGATGGATATGACCATTTACAAGATCCTTCCACACACGTAAATTCGATTTTCCTCAAATAAGAACTGGCAGAATGGATGTTATTGGCAACTCATTGTCACTAGATTAAAATTTTTCAAGAATCGGCGTGTGTGCTGCATTTTAATTCAACAATGAAAAGGGATAAAACTGATTATTATCCTACATCAATTAAAAGCGGGATATCTTCTGCTTCTGCACAGAGAAAATGGAAAATCTTTTTAACTAGTAAAACAAAGGTAAACACCCTAGAAATTTTTTTTCCAAATGCAGCAGAGAGAAAGCAAAAGAATTTGTCCACCTGCAAACTCTCTAGGGTTTTATGCATTAAATAGGGTTTATAGGCGTGTTGTTATTGCTTATGACACTTTGCAAGCCTGGTGATAAGCGATTTAACCCAAGTGTACTGTAGCATCTGAGAGAAAACTCATGAGCATCTCAGGGCAGAAGTCTAACTTATGGCTCATATGAAGATGACACACACATTTGCCTGAACAACCACTTTTTACAGTGGGGGTTCTTTAACACACCTCACAGAGAGAGCAAAAGTTCGAAAACAACCATGCCCGAAACCAGGACTCGAAGCTGGGATTCTCAGATTATGGAGAAGATGCGCTACCCCTAGGACATGTTACCGGTGTTTATACGTATTTTAGTTCTTTGGTGACTAATCTTCTGATGAGGAAATATATAATTTGGAATTGATTTCATAGACTATCCCTTTAAATAATTTAAACTGTCGAGTGATGGCCACCTGAGACTGGTCAAAAATATATCTAAAAACGAATTGACATCATAATACATCCTGATACAGTTTTGTATATTTTTCCTGCAATTAGCCATTCGAGAAGAGTTTGTATTAGAAGCCATTTTTCTTCAATTTTTCGTTCTATTTTTCAATTTTTCTAACCGTTCAATTTTTCTAATCTAACGCTATTATTTACATAGTTAAAAAATGCCTAATGCAACATAAAGGCTCACATTGCTTTGAATATTCTTTAAAAATACATGAAAGCAATTTTTTAAAATATTAATAATAATGTTCTTGAGTCAATGCAAAAAATTAATGCTTTAGTTGTTTCTGTTTTAGACACCAAAACATATATAAATACTTAATTTTTTTTAAATGTATTTAAATATTATTACAAGTCTTCCTTTTTGCTATATAACATATATCTTACAAAAATGAGACGAGCTGGAATGAAAACAAAAAAATGATATACCTATGAACCTTTGAATGTAGATAGTTCTAAAACATTCTATAAGCCTGTCTTTCATGGTAATATTCCGTTTTAGTTGATGTCTGTCTTTACCTTATTATTAAAAGTTTAAAGTTTTACTTTTTCGTAAGTTTTATTGCCCATTGCTACCAGCAGATAAGAGCACCACAATATTTATGCAAATAATATTGCTCATATTTACATTCAAGATACGGTAATATTGATGCTTTTTTATGCGGATTGTAATTAGTTTAGATAAACTGGTAAATATTGATAAAAATAAGTGTGTATTCTCGAATATATGTATATTAGCGAAGGGAAACATATAATAGTGGCATTTTACTTTTTAAATTAGAATTATCTAAGAATCAATCCATTATCCCATATATATAATTTTAAATTATTAATTCTCTACAAAATTCTGTGAAAATCTCTCATCAGAATTTAATGGTAATAGAAAAAAAAACATTTTATAAGTAAATCGATGTTAGAGAAACTGAATAATGAGAGGGAAATTTTTAAAAATATGTATAAAACTCACTCTGTATTTTCAGCGCTTTTTTTCATTTTTCATTTTTTTTCTGTTGCAGAGGGTCAAGACTGTACATTAGGACTAGATAGAAGCCTTAAAACAATTGAACTTAATGACAAAAATATACAACTTGAGTTTTGGGACACGGCAGGGCAAGAAAGGTTCAAATCATTGGTCGATTCGTAAGTAAATATTTTGTGCTTTAATTTTATGAAGCCTGTTATTATTTCGAATAATTTATACAGTATTTAAGTATTGCAGTTTACGTTGTAGAAAATTAAATGCAAATATAAAACTTGAACATTGAATTAAATGCAAATTTAAAACTTATTCATGTATCAAAAAGGGGAAATTTGTTTCAATTAAAGCATGTGTTATTCAATTCTTACTATTAGTTCACATTTTTTCTATATAGTTCAAATATTTAACCATTTTTAAAATACTTTTCATTTATCCACTCAAGTTGAAATACATTTTTTCAAAATTGTAGTGGATAACACTTGATGTTAATACAATTCTTCTCAGATATTCATTAATTTAATTTAATTAATTTTTAATACTTTAAATAGAATCTAACAGTTTGTAATGAAGATTGAAATCAACAGGAAGTGGCTCAATCTGTAAAATTAAGGGATTTCAGTATTTTTCGCATGAAGGGAAAGAATGTGAGTTCAATTATTGTGAAAAATCAATCATTTTTTAATACTATGTGTAATAATCGTAATTATTTAATAAAAAATAACTAAAATAAAAAAAAATTCTTTGGTGACCAAATTAGGGATTAACTTAATTTTTTTATATTACTTGTTTTTATTATTATATGTAAAAGCATATTCTTGATAATGAATTTACAGCTCTTCTTATAGTTTTATCAATCTGATTTCCATATTTTTTTATTCAATTAATTATTAAACACATTTTGAACATATTTTATAACAACAATTGATTGAGTTACTGATCTTAAATTCACACGAGAGCAACAATATTAAATATATTTTTTGAAATGTGTGAGCACATTTTTTAAGGTAAAAGTAAATTTTGAAAGCAATATAAAGGGTAACGGAAGGAACATAAAACCTTATCATGGTACGATATTTCAAAGTAGAATCGAATTTTCTTCATTTTTTATGCATCGCTTATATTTCATTTAAAATCACATATCTTCTTTGTATTCATCCATGCGATATCGCTTTTTGGAGTATCATCCTCAAGCTATTTTCATAAGGCAAAGGTTTGAATAGTGACCTTAAATTCAATCAAATAGTTAGTGCTTTTATTCACACATAACCGTAAATAATGATTGTGTATAAATAATGATAATAATGAATGTTGATGTAAATATAATAATCAATGCCAATCTGATAAGCACTTAATATGTTTTTTTCATTTTATTCCGTCAGCTGGTGATTAGATATACTTATCCAGAGCCAAAAGTTGTGTCCAATCAATTAACTAAAAGCGCAAACACTTGAATATCAAACCTGAGAATAACCAAGTACTTTTTTCTCATCTGTCAACTGTTGATTCAAAGATGATGTTTTCGAATCCCGAAAATCATGATTCTCTATCTGATTCTCAGCCGACCTTTTTCATAAAGAGACCGAGGTGAAAGAAATAATTTGGGGTTCTAAGTTTTTTTTTGTAAATTAAAAAACAAAAATATTACAAACAAAATATATAATACTATTGTGTGTTTATGTATTACATGATTATGTTTTTTTCTATTAATTTCTTCAGAAATATTACAATTGTTGCGATTTTTTCGATACTTAGTATAACATTAAAAACTTAAAGAGTCCAATGGTGGCGATGGCTAGCCCAGGTAAGATGCAGAGCTTTGTGTCGCTGAATCATCAATGGTACACGAAATGGTTTGCGGCTGCGAAAGCCCATATCAGTTAGGTTACGTTACTTAGTGCGTATACTGACTCTTGTTGATGGGTCTGCAATAAAATCTGCAACAATTTGAGGAAGTGTTGAACATCTAACTCGTGTAATGATTCTTCTCAGGCTTCGATGATCATGTTCTATCAAGGCCTTTTCAAGCCACTTCGCTGTCGTCACCGGAAACCTAGTATTAGGGGTACACCCTAATATTAGGTATAATCTTGATAACCTGCCATTATAACATTCAGAATCGATGTAATAGCCGCCTCAGACACTTATGTCTTATACACGCACTGTCGACAGCATCGCGTTACGCTGATTGGTTAAACACCTCCATTATTTGCATACGACCTGCTATTTTTTTGACTCTTCAGTGTATTAATGTGTATATTTGGCAATTCAGTGTTTTGTAATTCTCTTCTACAATGTTTCAGGGAAATATGCTCTTTGATTTTTGAGCACTTTCCATTTTTCTTTCGGTTATAAAATGGATTTGTTGATAAAGTCTTCCGCCTCTTTGTCATATCCTAATAACTATTGTTCAGTATTGTTTAATTTTTTTCAATGAAGAGTTAAATACCGAATTCTGGTATTTACTACAGAAGAAGCATCGAGTAGCGTAGTAGTGAGTTGGCAGTTGGATACAATTAAAGCGAGGAAACAGAGAAGAATTGCAAACATTTGGGGAGACCATAGAGAGTAATTACGCAGATTCCCTCCTCCTGTCGAATTCTGTCTAGCCGCTTTGTGTGCTGTGATTGTTATTAATACCGATTATTACGAGCGGGATACTGCTTGTTGTAGTGTGCTGCTGTGTGTTTGTGTACGTTTCAGATGTGTGTTTGTTGTCTATGTACTCGCGTCTTTCGTTTTAGTAAAAGTTGACTTTCGTTATTAAAGTACGGTTTCTTCATCGACCAACAAATCGAATCCTCAATCGAACTGAAGAACCTCAAAATCTGTATTAATAATGTTTTTATTGAATTTTTTTTCATGTCAAAGTACAATTCGAATGGTCTATTAACAAATTCGTCTTTATGAAAGAACAAAAGAAAGAGTCATCACATGGAGGGAGATTGAGCTAGTTGAGGACGCACAGAAATATATTGCCCTCACAAGCAATTAATAAATATTTTTGTCCATTTTATCTTTTTAGGTATTATAGGTCAGCTGATGGTGTTCTTTTGGTGTATGATACGACAAGATACTTGACGTTCCTCGAACTTTCAAGTTGGTTAAGTGAAATAAGAGAATTAAATAAAGAAGCTGCGGTTGTCATAGGTATTTAACAATTTGTTATTAAATATCTAAAACAAATAAAATTACATAAAAATGTATTATTTAGTGATGTTTCGATGTTTATTTAGAAATTGTTGCACAATGATGTAGATGTTAATTTGTCTATCTTATAGACATTTGAAATTTTATCCCCAGCTGGAAATAAATCTGACCTTGTGCAGCAAAACCGAGTATCTGCAGCCACTGTCGAAAATTTTGCAAGAAATGAAGGACTTGAGTATAGCGAAACAAGCGCCAAGGAGAATACAAACGTAGATGAAGTATGATTTCTTTAGAAATCTAATTAATAATCAAATTTTTTTTATTAGCCATAAATACATTTAGGCAGGGATAGCCTAGTTTGTAGGGCATAGGACTCGTATTCCTCATGTAATGAGCTCGAACCCCACCGGCCGAAGACTCTCCATATATACGGTGGCTGGTGCACGAATATATCTGTCGTAGCTACAAAGTCCTTCAAATCGAGATAATACCACTGATTGTATTGGTTCAGAGGTGATCGTTCACTGATTC
>JAOUZG010051192.1:931617-945429 GCA_026289955.1 Argiope argentata
TATATATATATATATAGAGGAAAAATGTGAGCTAATTGTAAGAACTAAAAAGAGAAAAGGAATGTAATATAATAATTCTTGAAGCAATTTTATTGTATTCTTGACATTTTTGTTGCCTGTTTAAAGTAAAACCTTTCCTCATAACACATTTCCTAATAATAAAGAGAAAGTGTGTGTTTGTACATTAATATCTACATTGTTCATTACTCAACCAGATAAATCAAATTTATTGCAGATGTACCTTTGAAGGAGGAAATAAATATTTTAGAGGAATTTGTAAAAAATATTTAACTTGTTGAAGAATTATGCACAACTTTTGATTTTCTTTTAGATATTGCGAAAATATTATAGAAAAAAAAGGAAATTCCTTAACTTACAATTCAAAAATTATCTTTTCAATAATAATATCTAACTAGTAATACAATTTTTTTTAATTTTCATTCTTATTTTAAAAATATTCTTTCTTGCAAAAATACATTTTATTGCTGTAATGAAATTAAAGTTGTTCTCGTTGTTTCTACAAATATTCTGGTGTTTCCATCTATGTCGGGGATCAAAGATCAAATGTTAGGCTTATTTTTTCATGCTCAAATAATTTTTATTTTAAGCGGAGTTTTGATTAAAAAATTATGGTTTTATAAAAATATTGTAGCATGTAAGCAAACATGTTAAATTAAATTAAATGTTTCAACTTAGCAGAGAAAAAATTTGAGTAAAATCAGTAAATCAAATATCATGATAATACTTTAACATCTAAACATTTTCGGAAATCATATGTAATTTTAATTTTAAATATTAAAATAACTTAAATTCTATCCCGATAAAAAAATTAAGAATTAATACTGTATTTAAAATAAAAAAAAATAATATTGAATGCTTTTTACAGAATATAGCAATATGTATTTTTCATGTGTATGCATATAATTTCGTACGGGTATTGTATTAATTTTCGTTGTGATTTCTGTGTTTTATTATTTCTATTTAAATGTAAATAATTTTGGTTGCACCGCAGAAATACGTATTAGGTTACAGTTCATATTGCAAGTTGCTGGTTGTTAATGCATATTACAGGTGAAGGTGTCTAAACCTATTATTTTATATAATTACTAAGTTGAATATTTGACTATGAATACTCATTAAATATATTTTTAAAAAGGAATGTTAAAACTTTTCCAAAGATATTCAGATTTGGACCATTCAATGTTTATCTATTAAAATCTGAAAAACAATTCAGTATTACTTACCTCTAAAAATATTTTTGCAGAACCGCAACATTAAAGAAGTTTTACCAACACCTAAAAAATTTATATCGTACTGTTAGAGTCAACGAAAGTTCTATCAGTTTAACACTAAAAAATCCGAGATATTGATTACCCTTAAACGTTTGCTGTTGTCGTTTTGATACCGCGATGTAAAATATTAAAAAAAAAATGTAGTAACTAAATAAATGCAAGACTACTATTCAGTAGGATTTAGTTTTAAAACTTTTTAATATTATTTCATGTGATATATTATGACCTTTTATATCATAAAAAACTATAACAAAACAAATTACTTAATCTAGTAAAAGGAAATAAAACAGTATTCATAAATATTAGTATAATCAACAAAATTGTAATTTTTTGAGAATGTAAGTTGTTTAATCATTATTTATCATTTTTATACACAATGTTTTGTTTATATCTCATTTGTAATAGATTCAGTGATATTCAATTTTGGGTGAATTCTACTTTAATCTTCCTCTCTCCCAAATTGGCGATAACGGCCAAAGCTAGCTACTACCATTTTCTATAGTCTAACAACCCTTTTTATCTTTCGATTTAGCCGAAGTACTTCTCCGTAAGACACGGCGCAAACTCATGATTGGCAAGATGGCAATTTTTGGAAAAATGCGCCAAGCTGGGGGTTAAACTACGATCGTGCCACAATTTTTCCTGCACATTTTCTGTACATCATTTTTGCATACGTTTTTATTTGCATTTCCATAACAATTTTGGCGTTTTAGAGAATTTGTAATTTCTTTCAATTCCGTATTCATTACTGTATTATTATCTATTTCATCTACACTCTCTTCAGAGTTTTCACAGCCACTTTTATATAATATTATGTTTTCATCGGAATATAAATCAGGACAACACCAACATCCATTTCATTCTTAGAAAGCTATCTTAAGAAATTGGCACTTTCATTACGGCTTAGACCTTATCTACTGGCTATTGTTTCAGGCGCTTACTCTGGGCAAGGTTGGAAAATCGAATGAATTTTTTTATGAGGAGATATGTAAATGCCATGCAACGGAACAATTAGACACAACTTTAGTATAGTTGATTCATTTCTGTTGTGAACTCAATAACACTGAACTCAAGGTCAAACAAATGTGTGATTGAGTGAGAAGGGTTTTTCTACTTAGTGAACTATCGTTTGTAGAGGGGCAACTATTTATTATGATAACTACATCAGCTTACATTCTAGGTATATTTAATAGTAAAATCTCTCCTAATTGATCTAGAATCACAGAACTTTTTCTGTGTAATCCTCACACATTAAAAAGTAAAGGAAATTTTTTAAAATTTCCTTTAAAAATGTGGAACAGAGAATAAACTTAACAGACTCCGGTGTCCAATCGAAACCGACAGATGTTCTAGAGTTAATTAATTTTAAATTTCTCATTTTTATTATAACTATATTACATATTGTTGTATCAGTTATCAGTTTGGTTTCTTAGATGAATTAATCCGTATGACAGTTATAAGGAATATTTTGATGGCTACTAAGAAACAACTATTTATTTTCGATTACTGATTTTTCGGCTGAATTTTTTTGTAAATATAATCGATGGTTATTAAAAATGTGATTTAAAATTTTTTTTAAATAATGCGAAGTTTTAATTAGGATTAGTAGTGATTTCTTTTACCAACAATTATGCGAGCTTATCGGCGGCCTAGCAGAAATCCTTTAGGGGAAACTTCAATTATTACGGAATTTAAAACTATCTTCTATAAACTGCTTACATTTCTTATGCAACTTTAGTATGTGTGTAATGCAAATTAGATAATTGGGAAATATCCTGTGGTTCATCTACGACTTTTAACTGTTATTTGGACTTTAATAAATGAATCTTGTTATAATATTGAATATGGAATTGATTTTAATTCGGATTACTTGAAGTGTTACTGAGAGGATTTTCTTATAATTGCTTTAAAAAGTCTATTTGCAGGTAATATTTTTTTACGCAATTTATACTTATAAAATAGTATCTTTAACTATAATTGTTCTACTTCGATAAAATTTGGACATACGCTTTAAAACAGGATGAAGATTACTGCAAATACTTCAACAGCTAAAAGTCGTTTCAAACAGTTAAGATGAAATTGACTAAAAATTAAATAAATCTTAAAAATTTTAAAACATTTTCAGGAAATATCTCTGAAGAATAATTTTACATTATATAATTTTTTTAAAAAAATACCTGTTTAGTGATATTAATTTACTTTTCTTTTAACGTTTTCTGTATTTTTAATACTTTTTCTTATATTTAATTTTATTAATAATTTGCGACAGTGTTTTTATTGTTACAATGAAATTCAAATTAATTTCAGTGTTGTATTAAACCATTTCACTACGTGCTATTGTTGAGGCTAAAATTCATGTTAAAATTGTTTTAATATTAACATAAGATAACATTAACTTTGAAGAAATAATATATTATCCCCAAGTATAATATATCTTATTTTCATTTTTAAAGGTCACTCACAGTAGTTTGTAGCAGATTAATTCCCTTAAATTCAAAATATTCAATCTTATGAGATAAAAGATGAAATTTTTTAAAAAAAATGTGTTCCATGTTACTGGTTTAGAGAGAATGTGTAAAAGAAATCTATTATTCTAGACAAATAGGTTAGTTGCTACAGTCAAATATTTTCAATGATATAATATTAATTAGCATTATTTTTTAACATATAATTTAGCTTCAAATATTTCCCTAGCATTTTGATACTAAGACAAGCAATATAAAAAAAATTAAAGTCGATTCCTACTTACAAATTAATTGTGGGAATTAAAAAAAACTAAGCAGATTTTTAGGGGCGCCGTCTTTTTTTTTCCCAAACCGAACTGCTCAAATATAAAATATTACAAACTTTTTAAATTTTATTTTTAAAGATTTAATATTTGAAAAAAATTGTATTAACATCAAGTGTCATCCATTACCATTTAAAAAATGTATCTGAGCTTGAGAGGTTGAATAAAAAGCATTTTATCAATGATTGAAAATTTGAACAAGATATATTTAGGAAGAGGGTGAAATAATAGTAAGAATTGAAAATATCTGAGAAATACCGGGTTTCTTGACAATTTTTTATTAATAGCATAATAATTGTTTTATATACAACATATTATAAATTTTAGTTTTAACTTATTAATAATTTTTCAAAATAATTTTTATGCTGAAAAGAAATGAAATGAAATTAATCATTTAAAAATTCAAGTTATGAAACTATTAGGGTAAACTGATGCTCTTGATTTAAATAAAGAGTTTTTAAATATGTATGTGAGATACGAACTCTATTTTACATTTTATCATGTTTGATCATAAGATGAGTCATATGAAAAATTTTCTACTTGGCACTAGAAATTTTTCCACTTAAGTATATCATTGAGCTTCTATTTGTAAGAACTGATTAATTATAGACTTAATGAATTTTTATTTTAATTAATGCATTTATGATTAAATAATTAAATTAGAAAAGTTATGCAATAATAAAATATTTCATTAAACAGTTCTAGCATAATTGTTACATACATTTCTTAGATTTTATTAATTTTTTTGTTTGAAATTTCTTAGTTATAATTTTTAAAAAAACTTCATGGTAGATATAAATTTGAAATGTTTTCTGATTAATTAAACATCTTTACTTTTATTGGTGACAAATTATTATACAAGTGATAAAATTGTGGAAATTGCTTTTTTAATTAGTTTTTCTATAATTAAAACTTTTATGACAATTAATAATCGCAAGATTAATAAACTTGTATGATAATTAATAATGCAACACAGTTTAAGCAATAACTAAGGAACTAAAAATATAACTACTTAACAACTACTATGACAACAAAAACAAATAATCTAAAAAAATATGAAAAATACATAAACTTATATTGAAATAATATATTACGCTCTAAAATAAATTTTTGATTAAACAAATAGAATTGAAATTAAACTAATAAAACTAATTACGTGATTTTTAAACGCTGCTTAAAAGTATATGTTTTCTTTTCGAATAATTAAATCATATTAAAAGAAACTAAGCATTTGATAGATAATAATCAACCATCAAACTTCTAATTACTCTACGGATAAGCTAATGATTAAGAATATACCAATGCAAATTTTTCATTCTCCGCATTTCATATTCTTAATCGCATTGAAAAGTTTTGAATTCAAAATTTCGGCAATTATTTGACACAAGTAGTACAGAATTATACTTGAAATATATTCAATGTAACTTACACATTTCTCCCAGCAATATAATACACACTTGATGATTCGCAGCCATTTTGCATTTGACGCTTGTATTCCTTTTGGATTAGAACGGTTGTACAAAAACATTTAGTTTCACTTTTCAACGTGAGTAGAAGGACCGAACGTCAAGAGTAATATCAATGCAAAGGTTTTCTGATATCAGCCATCAACGGCAACTATGTGATAACGCGAACTTGCTGTTCTCCGTTTTATCCATGAAACTGGCGGATGGAGAGAAAGAAATGGATAACTGCGCATGACACGACTTGTAAAACGAAAGTGAAAATCAACTGTTAATTATTAGGGATTTCCCCCTTTGAAAGGACAGTAGAAACTATTCTGCACTTAAGTGAAAGGCAGACAAGCATTTTTCTGATTGGAACAGATTAGCGAAACGAAAAGGTCATCGTCCATTTGTAGACGAAAAAGTAAACGAAAAGAGACGTATCACAAATATTTTTATAATTTTAACACGCATTTTTATTTCTCTTTTAGAATTGATGTCGTTAAAAAATTTGAAAAGATAGTTTTGACGAGTCTCTAAGTTCTATACTTTCCCTAATGCCAACACATTTTTGGCATTATGATGAATTTGTGAATTATGAACATTATTTGTGAATGATCTCTGTTTATAACAGAGATAATCCACAAAAGCTTTCAGATAATTGATGAATATATAGTCTTCACATTAAATTTATAGATTCCTAACAAATTTTGAGCAAAATAAATTTAAAGGAGGTCTATTTGTCTGAATATAAGTTAACATGATAAATAGAAAACGAAGATAGCTAGATGAATAAGATTTGATATACAGATAAAACATCTATAAAATACACACTTTACAAATTGTCAACTAAATCCAACAAAAGTTTGACCATCTGTAGATTTCTGCTTTCATAACCGTCTAAATGTGATAGATCAAAAACGCAATTACTTAAATGTATCATTAATCTAATACTTGATTTTGGGATTTGAAGTTCTGAGTCAAATTTTGGTTTGAATTGGCTGAGAAGAAACTCCAACATCTATAGCATCTAAAACTCCTACTCAATTTTCGAGTACTGTTAATTGTGCGTCAGTAATTAATCGCCAAAACTCTTGCCAAGGATCACGCGACGGATTCAGTAAAAATACTAAATTCCCGCCAAAGACGAACTTCACAACTATGGCTCACCTATGTTAATCAAGGCTTTCGTTGTTTTACTGAATGTTCACTATTTTTGGGGGGAGGTGATCACCTTTCATTAGAGAAAATGTGGGGAAATTTTTGTAGAGACAATCTTGTTGATTTTAAACTAATACTAAGCTTACAATAATAAATAATATCTCAATATTAGAATTTTTTTACAGACTACAACAATCATATTTTAACTGCGTTAAAGTAGTTTGTTTCAAAAATTTAATTTAAGAAAATAATGTCGAGTAGTTGAATCTAATTTGGATGGCATCATTGGAAACAAGTGAAGCAAATTTCAGTAATAGATATAACATTAAAGCGGGACTTATTATTTGAAGTGACTTCAAGCTGTTTGAAATTGCCTCGCCTGTTAAGATATTTGTATAAAACGATCGAAAACTTTTGTTTGCTTTAAAATTTTTTTAATCTCAACATTTCCCGAATTATTTATTTATTTAATTGAAAATTTCTCAAACATTCTTCAGATCTTATAAAATGGTTGATTCGGAAGAACTAAGATCAGTATGCCCTTCTTATTATTTTTAATGATATAATAATCATAAAAAAAGCATATTGTTTATGATTTTTTTAACTTATTCGTAACAACAAGCATTATTTATGTTGCTTAGTTCAAAAGGATGTCCAAGGAAAAAATTATGCAGGAAATAAAACATTTCGCTATAAAAACTAGCAGCAAACCAAATGCCAGTTGATCAATTGCAGCTACAAAGAGCAATATCTTCATATTATAAAACACTGACGCCGATAACATATAAATGGAACACATATTTATACTAGGAAACTCATACAACAATAGCGATTTAAAATATACGCATAAAGAAAGTTAATGCAAAACAAGCTCGCAACCCCATATCATGCCCCTGCAACTATAACCCGCTGGTTATTTAAATAGTGTAATGAGCACGAAGCAGGAGAGACACTGAAAGATACTCTTGTTCTATCCACCCCTGTGACTGTTGTTCGACGTTTGGTATTTATTGGTTAAAATTTCATAAGGGATTTTAATATTGGATTAAAAAAAAACGAAAAGCAGTAGGTTGTTTGAAATTCGAATGGGAAGGGGCTTTGGCTCATTAATCTAACCATCGGAGAGAAACTGAACTTTTGCTAACTCACATTAACAGATTAATAATTTGTTCCCCACTTCCCATTCGATTACAAAATTACGAGAAATTATTATAAAAATATAAACGAAAAATTAGAGACAAGGAAAGAAATAATAATAAAAAAGAACATCACAAAAAATAAAAATACAAATAAATGCTATGTACAAACATACGAATAACAGAAAATAAAGATATGGATTTATAGTGGTACTCTTGCGAATAATGTTCTTGAAATCTAAACGGATCTTGTTTCTCTTCGAGATGAAGAACCATTCTTTGAATTTTCATCTTCGATCCTTGGGAAGAAGGAACACTAGGGATCTAAACACTTTCTGTTGTTGTTGTTAATTATGGCACTTGCCTCGGGACAAGCTCCCTGCTGATACAGCAGCCGATTTAAGCCGAAAGGAGCGTCTCTTGTTTTTGAAGTAGCGTCAACAAGGGCCAAGAGTATGACTTAGCTACACGCGCACCACATTCGCTTGCACAGCCCCTTTTTACAGGAAGGCACAGCCACACATCTTACAGATAGCACATTGAACAGCAGCTATGCCCGCACAGGGACTTGAACCTGGGACTCCCAGAACACGAGAAAGACGCGCTACCTCTGTGCCAGAAAGGCGGCTCTAAACATGTTCTAGCTCAGATATTGGCTTAGTCATGTGTAGGGAAGAAGTCAGGGTGCATTCTGTTGCGTAGGGTATCGGCATGGCGTTCAGGTTTCAGTAAGGGGAAAAGTGTTAGTGATCAAATTAAAACGTCAAAGATATGAGGGGAATGGTCCGTGGAATGTATTACAGCCGACTATTTATTGATGGGTAAAGATTACGCAAAATGCATGGTATAATGAAATCAATTATCGTAACCATGGCCAAAATTTAAAGACATCATGATGCAGGATACTTTTTTCTCTAGAATATGAAGAGAATTAATCAGATCCTTACAATAGTAATGAGACATTTATTTACTAAAAGTTGTTGTTCGTGAGAAACTAAAAAAATTACTTTACAGTGTAAATCACAACGCAATTAATAGTTATTAAGACAGTCTTTTGTCAATTTAAAAGTTCTTTAACTATAATCACAGTTTTAGCAAATTATTACATACTCCGCAGCATGGGATATTTTATTTCAAAATTCATGGATAAAACTTGTCACACAATCAGTGACTTACATTTAATCATGCATTATCTATTTTACTCTGGATTATTTATTATGAGCCATACGAGACTTTATATCACAGTTCCAATTGCTAAAAGAATGTTTGTCACTGACTTCCATGAATATGTTGTTAGTGTTTGGTGAATAGAAAAGGACTCTCGTTCTATTCGCCCCATCATTCCTTTTGACTTCATTAGAAGACAAGTGTCTTCTAATCAAGTCAATGAATTTTAGAGACATCGTGGTTCCAATAATGCCTTGGTATATAATTCCGGATTGTCTTCAAACAATATAAAATTTTTGAAAAACTTGTAAATACATGACGCATATAAAGTATTCTGCCAAGTATAATAAATTATGTAAAATTAAATTCATACTTTTATTTCTTCATAACTGTGCAAACGATGCAATTTGTAATATGTTTATCCTAAAAATATCGAATACTGTTTATTTAAGTAACAGAACAAATTAAAATTTTTTTTCAATCAATTCCTACTTAGGTCACCGGAGAAAATTTTTATTTCAGTTACTTTTTATCAAATAATTTTACAATTAATATAAATATTTTTATCAAAAAATTATTCTTGGGCAAAAGAAAATCAATTTCGTATCCGTTTAAAATAAATTATAACAGATTCAGAAAAAATTTCAAGAGATACGTGCTGAAACAAAATAGCAAGTAAAATAGTGATAGAATTATTCAAAATCTTAAAAATGTACATAAAGATTATTTTTATGTCAAAATTATCCACCCTAAGCGATTTAAAGAACTAATAGCACCTAAAGGGGAAACTATACAAAAATGCTATTGATATCATTGTAAAATGTAAATGTTAGAATACTAAGATGGCATACAAATATTTTTGCATTATTTTTTTTTTGCGAAATTAATAATAAAAAAAACGGGCAAAATTTTAATTTTCTCATCGACAGAAGTCATTGCTGTTATAGAACAATTATTTCACTTTCTCGAAAAATATTTACCTTTATTATCGTTGTTTAAGTGATTCATCGACGACTGCCTATTATATAGTTAAATTGCTGCTGTAATAACATTCAAAAATGTATGCTAAAACAAAAAGAAAATTTTTGAATTTAATTGAAATTTAAAAATTTAATTGAAATGAGTTGATTAACTGAAAGTAGGGTTCTGGAAATAATTAAATGTTATAATTGAAACCGCAACAATATTAGAGCCAACATTATAACGATGAAATAAATAAAATCATTTTTTCGCAAATAGAAGTAAATAAATAAAATGTTGAAAAAATACCATTCATTTGAAATGATATTAACTTTAAAAAATTAAAAAAAAATTTTATAAAAAAGGCAAACTTATGTTGCAAGTAATAATAAAAGTGTGTTCTGAACTTTATAAACAACATCCACTCACATGAAACAATTCATTAAACCAAGCATGTCATATTCAAGGTCCATAAACAGCAAACAAAATATTACATTTGAAAAGTGTTTTTTTTTCATAAATATTTCAAAGATCAACTGTTTAAATTTATAATTATATATAATTTGTGATTATTGATTACTAGTCAATTATTGATTATTAGTCATATCATACCCACGCATTTCTTCTACCACCACAAACAAATATTTTAGTTGTTTACTGAGAAAAAAAACTGGATAGCATGCACAATATTTTAAAGAAAGAATAATAACAACTGAATTTTATCGTTGGCCTTGAATTTTTTCTCTTTATTTTAGAAATTAATTTATGTTTCTGTAAAAAATTTTGATTTTATATAGCGTTTCTACAATGCTTTACTTGTGGTCTTTTTCAATTAAAACCTTATTTAATAAAACAGTATTGATGTTTTAGTTTGAAAAACTTTCATTAAATAACAAAAAGTAGGCTTGAAAGGCACATTGCTTTATACAATACAAAATATCACAGTGCAGAGGAGGTATAAGCAATTCAAGTAATACAATAATTCTGAGAACCATGATTGAGGGTTCCTACTTCAAAAAATGAAATTTGGACATCTTGATTCGATTAGCTAATATTTTTTTGTTGATTATCGTATATATAAGTCCATAACAAAGGTGAGCAACTCAGGTATTTGTTCCAACTATCTTTCAAGGATGGCACATTATATAGGATCTGCTTTCTAATACTACTAGGCACAAATATAGCTCAAAGTATAATTTTGGGCCTTGGCTATATAAATAATTGCTCAAAGCACAGTACAACCTGTTGATTTGGTTTTCGCCAAATTTTAAAGGTTTGAGATATTTTTTCTGTGCCGTTTGTTAGCAGCAGCTTTGTTGTTTCGGTTTTCGTTTTTCGACCGTCAATTTTATCTGATGAGTACCATTTCCAAACTCATCTTCAAGACGAATTATAGGTGGCAAACTGTTCTCCTTTTGCTTCTGTAGGTTGTCAGAAATAGCATTGTTCGAACTTACTGGTTTGATTTCAACATTGGAAAGTTCTTTGAAAAATGGTGTGATTTTTTTTCTTTCTAGTACTTTTAGTGCCAAATTCTTAAAAACCTGAAAAATAAAATAAAATATTTATTTAAGTAATTATTAATAAAAAAGTTTTAAAAAGTGCGTGAACTCCAAATGCTAAGCATTTTCAGATTCATACACCTTAGCTTTTAAATTCGAATGCATTTTTAAATTATTATTTTTTTATTTGGAAATGACCGTTGACTGCTTGATGAAATCTTTCGTCTGAGTGGAAACATACTATTAATCCAAATAGTTTTGGATTAGTGGTTATGTTCCTTGACTTAGTTTTGCTTAGTCAATAACTGTTTTAGAATTAATAATCCGAAGAAATTTAGGCAGAATTTCTATAACTTATCATAAAAAGGCAAAAGATTATTATGTTCCTAAAATTTAGCTATTTTTAAAAAGAAAGAAATTCTCCGCCATATAAATAAAAGAATTAACGCGTATCACAAAGAATGTATTCGTATAATTTATTGTTGTATGTCAATACTCAAATGTAGATAAGTCATTCAAATTGCTTCATTGAACTTTTATTAAAGTGATGAGCCTTTTTTTGAGGAATCATTCGTTTTAAGGGCTAACAAGAAATGAATAATTGATAATTAAACTGCAAAGCTTGCTGCTTTTGTTCTCGTATTCCGCTTTACAACGGAAAGAGAGTTGTAGTAGCTTCTGAAGATATGGACATCTTAGTCTAATTTCTAGCTCACACACGTCATTAACCCCTTTTTAAGAGGTGAACTTCATTTATGTATTCGTTTCATTCTTCCTCAGACCGTAATTTAGATCTGGAACAGGGAATGATCACCTTTGACTTAGTACCCCAGGTGGTAATACTCTCGACATGGAACAATTTGTGACCGCGCCAGCCACCATACACTAGGAGAGTCTTCAGCTGGCGGGTTCGAACTCGCAGCCCAAGGGATGTGAATCCAACTCCCTACCAACAAGGCTATCCAGGCCTATGCGTGGTTTTTAAATCATATAATTGAAAGTTGAACTTAATAATTTAATGGAATTGTTAAAAAGAATTAGAAATGCTGATAAAGCACGCTGTAATTTTTGAGTTTCCGCTCAGTCACAAGATGGAAGATGAAAGAAATTTCAAGACAATAGAAATAGATGCTCAACATACGACTTTATCAAGTGCTAAAATAGGCTTAACCGTAGCCAGATAGCTAACCGCTTATATGCCTAAGTAAATTGATTTCAAGTTTCCTTGAACTACTATCTCACATATATTATTTTTGCTCCATCTTAAAAATTACCTATTAAACAATATCAGATTCATTCTCATATAATTTTTTAAAAGTTTTCAATACATTTTTAAATTTTAATTTTCTACACAATCTGTATCAACATTTATAATGTTAAGAAGAAATTCAAACTTATCCATACACACGTTCATCTTGTGCTTTTGCCAGTGATAAAATTAAGAATAAAAGAAAATTTCTGGCATCATTAAATTATCACGATCATAGGTTGAAAATGGGAACTAAACACAGAAGGATAATTATAAACTCGAATAGAGAAGTTTTGTAAAGAAGTTAAGTATGGTCTTAGGTTATTAAGAAAAGTAAAAAAAATGAGATATAGTTTGTGGATGCGTATATACTTACTATTTATAATGCAATTTAATCTATACAAAAAAAATCACTTTTGATTTTATAAAAGTTTTTATGTGAAAGAAATTAAGATAAAGTAAATAATAAAAAAATAAATTCATATATTAATTAAATATTAAATCAAATCATACTTCATCTACATTTTCGTTGTTCTTTGCACTTGTTTCCCAACATTCCAGTTTATTTTCTTGCGCATATTTTTCGACTGTGCTCCGATTCACATGGTTATTCTGCAGAAGATCAGCTTTGTTTCCAACTAAGAACAAAAGGATTTGAGAAAAAAAATCATTAAAAATAAATAGCGTCTAAATTACGACTCCATCTTAAATCACCATTTAAAAAAGAAATCGTAAGTGATTTATTTTCAAAAAAATTTCCTGAAAAGCATTAAAAACATGATAGCTTTTAGGTACCTATAAATATTGTAGCTTCTTCATTTATCTCCGTTAGTTCAGACAGCCAACCAGAAAGTTTCATGAAAGTTTCCAAATTTGTCATATCGTAAGCCAAAAGTACGCCGTCGGCTTTCCTGAAATATCTGGAATAATCAAATGTAGATGTAGACTTAAAAAAGCATTCCGGAATTCCCTATATATATATGTTTTTAGCGTAATGTGTTCGGATTCAATGGACCTTATTTGAAGACAGCAGCACAAACAAATTTATTTACAGTTACTTACAGGATGAATTGATAAAGTAAAACTTCAGATAAACATAATCCAGCAATCAA
>JAOUZG010051192.1:965101-995385 GCA_026289955.1 Argiope argentata
CTGTAGATTCACGAGAAATAATTGCAAAATCTTCTAAGATCATGCATACAGTTGTATCATCTAAACATCCTATACAGATAGAAGAAATGAAGCCAGTTGAAAGTCTTGCAGATTCACGAGAAATGATCGCGAAAGCTTCTAAGGTAATTAATCCCGTTTTATCATCAAAACAGCCTGTGCAAATACAAGAAATAATATCAGCTGAAAGTCCTGTAAAATCAAAAGAACTGACCGTGAAAGTTTCTCGAGCTATGCATCCAGTTGAATCATTGAAGTTTCCTGTGCAAATAGAAGAAATAATGTCGACTGAACGTCCTGTAGAATCAAAAGAACTGATCATGAAAGTGTCTCGGGATATACATCCAGTTGAATCGTTGAAATTACCAATGCAAACAGAAGAAATAATATCTCCTGAACGCTCCGTAGACTCAAAAGAGATGATCACGAAAGTTTCTAAAGTAATACATCCAATTTTATCACGAAAATTTCCTGAAAGGATAAAGGAGATAACATCCAAAGAAAGTATCCCTGATTTAAAAGAAACGACCCCAGAAGATAAGAGAGACTTACATTTAACTACATCAAAAAGAATTCCTTTACATGTAGAAGAAACGATATCGACAGTACGTCCTACGGATTCAAGAGAGCCTACAGTGACGCAATTTAAGGTCGTGCATCCAGTTAAGTCATCAAAGCTTCCTGTAGAAATAGAAAAAAAAGTATCTCTTGAGCGTTCTAAAGATCCAAGAGAAAAGATCACAGATGTCTCTAAGGTTGTGCTTCCAGTTACATCATCCAAACATCTTGTAAAGGTAAAGGGGAAAATACCAGCTGAACCTTCAACAGATCTAAGAGAAACGATTATGAAAGATGCAAAGGGTATGCAACCAACAGTGCTTTCAAAAATTCCAATACATATTGATAGAAAAATTTCTATAGACCGTCCTGCTGATTTAAAGGAATCTGTAACGAGTGATGAAAAAGCGATACACCCTATTTTGTCATTGGAACATCCTATAGAGATAAAGAAAGTAGTTTCAAGAAAGTCTAAAGAATCTGAAGAGTCTGTGATTGCGGAAGAAATGGATGTAATAGCTCATCCAGCAGAATTTCCAAGAAAAAAGGGAATTAAAATTCCAAAATATTCAAAAGAAGTACAACCTATTATAGTTACAGAAGAACATGTTGATGCTCGAAAAAAAGATTCAAAAGTTTTCCCAACTGTACGTCCTAGTGCTACAAAAGACTTTTCTGAAGGCGAAGAAAAGAAAATTTTAATACAATTAAAGAAGGTCCATTCCACTGAAGCTCAAGGAAAGGATCTAAAAGCAGTAAGAAGCATTCAATCTATTGAAATATCTCAGCATTCCTTGAAACCAGAAGAAGACATTTCAGAAGTTCCAAGTGTCTCCACAATATCTAGAAAGGAATTATTGAAAGAACCTATAGAAAAGAAGTCTTCTATATACTTAGAATTTCCTTTAAAGGTCATTAAAAAGGTATTGAAAGGTACCGAAAGTATAACTGATTCTGACCGCTTAGATTATCCAAAGAAAATAGGGAAAAAAGCTTCAGAATGTTTTAAAGAAATTCAGTCCGTTGCAATTACAGAACATACTACAAAATTAAAAAAGAAAATTTCAAAAGAATCTAAACAAATCCCAACGCCTTCGGAAGATCATATGAAGACCAAAATAAGGATAACTGAAGTAGAAACTAAAGTGCCCCTGACTGCACCTTTAGAACAACTCACCGAGTTAGAAAAGAAACCCCCAAAAGATTTTAGTCAACTGCAGTCAATAATAAGGCCACAGGAAATAGTTGAAGCAGAAGAAAGTCCTATAAAATTTTCAGTCGAAAAGCATTATGTACCAACTATAGAGCCTATGAAGAAAAAATCAAAGAAGATTTCAACATATTTGAAGGAAATTCATCCCACTGCAGTTAAAGAACATTTTCTGGAACCCTCAAAGAAAACTGTGGATAAACAGGAAAAAGCCTTCAAATACCCTAAGCAATTTCCCTTAGAAAAAAGAGTAAAAGAACCAGAAAAAATACGTCCTACTATAACATCAAAACCTTCTGTAGATGTGAGAGTAATAAAAGATAAACATCCAGTTACTTCTACTGAATACTTTGATGGACGTATGAAAACTGAAGAAGAAATAAGTCACTGGAAAAGAGGTAAAAAAATGGATAAAATTTTGCATCAAAAATCTTCTGAGAAGATTTATAAAAAGAAGAAGCATCGGGTGTCAACATTTGAAGATGACGCCGAATATGCTATTGAAAGAGAGGTAGAAATCAGATCAAAGTATGACAACGGAGTTAAACATAGGAAGTATCCAAAAGAACAACAAAAGTATTCGAGTGTAACAAGGATAAGACATGAAGGCGATGTAAAAGAAGGAAAAAGGCGAGAAGAAGAAGAAAGAGAGAAATGGCAAGATGAAAAAAGACAAGTTGAGGGATTTCATAAACATTTACAAGCTTCGAGAATAAATGAGGAATATGATGAGGATTTGAAGGATATAGAGATGCCTGCCAGATCTGAGTATGAAATATTGAAAAAAATAAAAGATGTAAAACATATAAAACCTTCCTCTGAGCTTCATAAGCATTTACGTGCATCTCGAATCAGTTACAAAGATGTAGAAAGCGAAGATAGGACAGTCACAGAATATTACAAGTACACACGAATAACAAAATCAGTTTCTGAATCTTCTCAGCTAAGTCAAGAAAAAATGGATACATCTGAAGGACAGTTGACATGCTGGCTAAAAGAAGACGATGAAAAATCAGGAAAATTCTCTGTCACCTCCAGAGAACATTTAGATATTCCACTGACTGAAAAGAAAAGATCAGATATTTCTACTGACTCAAAAGTTGAGTTGAGACACAGTCTAGACCGTATCCCGGAAAGTCACTTCTGCAGACACCAAAGCAAAAAACAAGAAAAAAAGAAAAAATCAAGATTCATACAGGAAGGATCTTTAATTTCTTCTGAAGCTCCAAAGTAAGAAATTGCAATGATTTTTAATATTTATATTTTTAGGTTGACACATTTTACACATCGCATTTTGAACGAGATATTAATAAAGCTATGCGTTTAAATGCCAACCACCACTTTATAGATTTTGAGTCTTATTACGAATTGTACTTGAATGTATTTATTTTGTAATGCAAAATGGAAAACTCCAAACTTTTCTGCAAAAGATTTCTTATAATTTCATAATATTGAAACAAAGACTTTTTCAAAATTTTCTTCAAAATTCATCAAAACCATGAATAAAAATTTTTTTAAACAATAATAGCTACGCCAATACATTAGTGAAAAATTGTTAGCATTCAATCTACTATATTATTTGTTTAGATATGTGATCATAAACACACAAGAAATAAAGCAATCGGTGATTTAATTGCTTTCTTACAAGAAATAAAGCAATCGGTGATTTAATTGCTTTCTTACAAGAAATAAAGCAATCGGTGATTTAAATTTATATTCAGAAATATTTTATTTAAGTAATGATATATTGAGTTTCCCTTCTGCCAGCTTAAATTACTATTGACTGTGTAGATTTTCAAACTCTTAAGAATATCTGAAAGTTTTTGAAGTCAAAAATATTTCTACATTCATTTGTCAAACACGTGAGAGTTCCAAACAATGTTTCTCCTTTTATTATTAGTGTATAGAATTTTTTAAGTCACGATAAGTTATTTATTCAATTTGATTTTATACTTAGACGAATTTTAAGCTTTTCTGCTTAAAAAGGAATTAAATATTCTCACATAGATTCAAAGTTACGAATAAAAGTTTCCTTATTATTAACTACCATTTGCATTTGGTGACTAGCTGGCATATTGTAAATATATTAGTATTTGATTCCATTAAATAGCTTAGGTATGACTTCAAATCCATAATTGCAAAAATAAACTATTTTTTGGCATACAATTTTTATAAGTTTGAATCATTACGCATATTAAGCAAGTTGGGATATTTTTAAATATTTTCTGTGGACATGACATACATATTATTACGCAAATAAAAATCTTTCATTGAAACAACCCCCATAATGTCATATCGTTAAATGGTAAAATAAAAAAATAAAAAAAAATATCAGCGATATTGAAGTGATATTGGAAAAAAATGCATGATTTATATCTTGTATGCTGTGATATTATTTTATTGCATATTAAAGACACATATATGCTGTATATTAAGCATGTTTATATGCTGTAATATTTACTGAAAATATGATTTGAAAAAAGGAAGATATTTTGTTTAATTTTTAATTAATTAAATTTTTTACTGAATTAAATAAATTGGAATGAAGGACATATTCGAATCTTTCAAATTAGAATAGTGACAGATTTAGTAATTTTAGATCCAACTATCTATCCTATAAACACAGAGAGCACATCCATTCATCTTTATTAATAATAAGGATTAAATCAGTTATGTCTTTCACAAATTAAATTTTCTTTTAAATGAATTTATCATTCAGAGTTATTAAAATTGTATTATTCTTTTCTTTTTAACAGAAAAGAAAAGTTCTGCTATTGTTAGTAATGTTGAGGAAGGCTTAAATAAAAAGTACGTATGTAATTTCTTGAGTGAAATATTTTCCATTTTTATCAATTTCTAGTATTTTTAATTCGATAATTTTTCGATTTATATTTTCGAGAAAGATTTGTTATAGCAATTTTACAATGCGTACAAAATAAATAAACGGATCATTTTTATTTTAAATAACTGTATAAATATAGTTTATCATCAGCAACCGCTAAATCTGGATATTTACGTATTACACCATCCAACTTTATCTCCAAATTTGAAGTCATTGCCAATGAGTTGCTAAACCGCCAATTATAGCAGCCCGGCAATGGTGTAATCCGTTGATCTTTATCGCCAAATTTAATTCCCTCACCAAAAAGTTACTAAACCGTTGACGATCGTTGGTGAAGACGGTATAATACGTAAGCATCAAAATACGTATGGTTATTTCTGTAAATGATTTAATAAAACAACTTCTATACTTCACAAATAAAATACTGAAAATGCGAAGAAGAATATTAACCCTTTTTGGCAGGACAATTTCATTTATGCATCTAAAAAGTGAAGTATTTTTGCATCTTTTTTATATGATAAGAAAATTTCACAATAGAAACTACATACGTATGCTAAATAAAAGATTGTTTGGTCATTATCGAATTTAATATGTCTCTTGAATTTGTTGCCAGTTTAGCAACTCAATTAAGAAAAAGGAATATTTCTTCGAGGAATCCTACTAAGTACTCAATGAACTTTTGGCTTTATCCAAGGTCTATAATTATGCCTTTATTAGAGAATGTGAGAAAAAAATTCGGGTTGACCACTTCTTACGTTTTATTATATTCGTAAAATGAGTTCCTATTTCCAATTTTAAAGTGATATGGCACAGATTACTTCGGGGAGTTTCAAACAGTATGTTAGATGTAATGAAATATTCTAATCAGAAAACATATTTTTAAAAAAGTCATTAAAATCTTTTAACTTATGGAGTGCATGACATAGAGGGATTTGCTAATAAATTCGAAGAACAATTTGATATGATGAAATTAAAGTAAAAATGTTTAAAGAAATTATGAAACAATATAAAAATTTTTTGGGGAATCTACAATAGTTAGCTTTCAAAAATGGAAGATAAAATATATTTATATTAATAAGAAAAATGATTTAAAGTTTATTACAAAAATAAAAGCAAACTCTTTAAATATACTAACAAGTAAAAGAGAGTAAAATTACTAATTTTGCCGATAAATAACCCATATTTGAAAAATAAAACAAATTGTTCTAATGCTGATTTTCTTAAAATGAATTTCAAACTAATCACTAAGTAGTTATAGTAAATTAATTAAAGCCACAGATTGTATATTCATCTTTATTTGAATATACAAGACCATTTTGTAAAGTTCAATATTACATCATATTAATTAATTTTTCAACTAAAAAGAATTTTACCTTAATTACAAATATTTTTTACTTCTTAACTCCACATAATATCTTTTCCTCTTGTAGAATCTTTTTAATCTGAAACGTTGAACAAACAAATTAACATCTGAAATTAGATACCAAATATCCTTTATGTAATTTTATTGTATTCTAACGTTTAATCATATTCTGTATAACTGTCAAGATTTTAGTACTGAACGATAAGTTCATTTTGGCGGTTCTGTTTTAAACTTATATGACATTTTGGATGGAAACATTCATTCAAGCACTTTTGCCTTTGTAATGAATATTCAAATTTGGCATCAGATTTAATTGCATATTTTTTTAAAGAATGTTTTAACTTTTAACACGAAAAAACCCTCTAAGAAATGTTTGACGCAGAATGACCAAGTCAAATGAAAACGATTTTTTTAAAAAAAATCTAGTAAAAATATTGAAAATATTTAATGTATATGAAAGAAATTATCAAGACATTTTTTATATTCTGTTTTCTTTAATTAGAAGTTAATTATAAACTTATTTTCCAATGTCTTATTGGATACTATTTTTAAAAAATGGCAATAAGTACATTGTGAAAACATCATGAAAATAAAATCTTTCCTGATTTACAATTTCGCCTTCTAAAAACAGTTTGCATGCAATGCAGATAAAATTCTTTACATTGTTGCAGTAATATGACATTAAAATCTTCATCATAGCTTAACCCTTTGCAGTCCAATAATTAGATGCAAAATCATTCACCTAATACAAAGATTTGTTTATTGCTATGAAAAAGAAATATACATAATTCTTTTAAGTCGAATGTCTTTGAAAAATGAATCTACATCTCTTTACCATTATGTAGGCGTTTTTAACAATTAAATTTGAAAAATAAATAAATAAAACGTCAAAATGGTGCACAATCTTGAATGTCGAATCACACTCGACATCGGATCGCAAAGGGTTCAACGATAATCTGGCATATTTCGGCAATATAGATTCTATCCCTATTGCAAAACAAAATTCTGATTAATTTCCGTAGCTCAGATTCTATATTTTGGAATAAATAGCATTCTGACTCATTTCTTTTATTCGAATTCTGGCCCAATCAACACTCGGAATCTACCTTGCAACACAAACAGAACTTTCACTCATTTCCATAGCACAGATTCTGTCTCATGGCTTAAATAGCATTTTAACTCGTTTTCCCAGCATGTATTCTATCTAATGCAAAGGTCTCTATATGAGAAATTTAATTTCATGATGATGGGTTGCAAGCTAACATCATTTTATTTCTTTCAGGTCTACATTTGTGAGTGAAGAAATCAGCGATTATGGGAAAACAGAATGTAGCCAAGCAACTCATGAGAGCAGTTTCATGGCTATTTCTGTCTCAGCTTGCTCCAAAGATTCAGAAACCAAAACCATCTACACATACGATGTTGATGGTGAGAGGATCGAAATCTTCGTTGAAGGCATCAAGAGAATACACATCTCCAAAGGATCTTCAGAAGAGTCGTACAGCTCTAAATGGGTGAATTCCGCATCATCTTGCTCAGAGCGTCTCTGCTCATCAACAGTCATCGATGCGAATGGATCGAAAATCACAACTTTAAGAGTGTGTGATGGACGACAAGAATCAATTTCAGTTCACAAGGATCATATTTTATTGTGCAAAGTATCGAGCAGCAAGAATTAATTTGAAATAAATGTTTTTTTTGGTTAAAGTTTAAATAAAAAGATTGATGAATGATCAGTTATCATCCTGTTTAATGTTTAAAACAACTGTTCAAAATATTTGACGGTACTTACGTATTAGACCTTCGACGCAAACCGTCACCAATGATTTAGTAACTCAATGGCGACGGATTCAAATTTGGCGATGAATTGTCGACGCCAACGAAACCAACAAAATGGCAGATGACAGTTAAGGTTTTAATTTTTTTAAAATAATGGCGGTTTAGCAACTCATTGGTGAGGACGCCTTCAAATTTGGTGATAAAGATTGACGTTCTAATACGTAAGTACCGATTTGACGTAATGAGCTTGTATGATTAAGTAGTATATGATGTCGTTCTACAAACCATTATCTAAAAAATTCAAATGTTCTTATAATAAAATTATATTTTATTATAAGAAAGATTATTTAGTTTGCTGGGAATAATCATTGTTGAAAATTTCAAATAAATATTTAGTGTATCATGATGCTAATAGACGAATTAGCAATTTTTTAAAAATCTTTAAATTCGAACCTTTGATGGACAAATAACGTACTATTTTAGAATAACTACATTGTTCTGTTATTTGTGCTTCCCTGATTTTCTATCTAAATCCATACCTTAATTCCATGATAGAAACGATCAGCAGTATTTAAAAAGGGTTAAATTTAAAAACCTTTTTCGTCATTGCTTCCTTTTGAATTCAAATTTTAAATGTACGCATATCAAATAAAAAAAACATTCTTAAAACTGAGGCTCAATTAACATAGAAACAGCGGACGAATATTATTATCTTGATAATCTACAATGGGAAAATGCTAAAATGATATACAAGTAGCAAAATTGAAAATGATACACTTTTAACATTGAAATATATTGTTATAAAATACATTGTTTTTAAAACACTAAACAACAGAAAAATATGCATCAATAAAATGGATGCAATTGAAAGGATAGTTTCGTTTTTAATTTCAGGATGCAGAACAGCACAAAAAGAATTTTGCACTGTAATATTTTTTGAAGTTGTCGCGAGAAAATTCCTAAATTTCATTATTAGCTAATTAAACAAATAATAAATAATCACAATACCTACGGCTGCTACTAATACCTAATTAGGGTTTTTAATTACAATTTTAACGATAAAGATAAAATGATTCCGTTTACTTTTCCATGTTGAATAGATATAAGATACGCTTTATATAAAACTTTTGGAATTTTGTTTCATTTACATTTAAGATTTAAATTAATAATTGTTGCTGCCATTATTTTTTGCACTTAAAATAGTATTACATTACCTATATTAAGTGTGACTTCAGATGAGATTACAAGCAAAGTTGCACTCAACGTCTACCATTTTGTTTATTTGAAAACTACAAAAATTCAACCATATGTTATAAGTAATCACATCATCAGAACTAGTGAAGAAAATTATTCTCATCAGGTTACAGTTTAAATTTAACTAGAGCAAAAATAAAAGGTGAAAACATAAAAATATAATAAAATTAATTCAAATTATGAAATTCGTCTTAAAAAGTAAGAAAATTTATTTATTTTAAATTCAATATATTTAAAATTTTATTATTTCCTTTATTATGTTTTTTTTTTCGCTTTAAAATTGTGCCAATATTATTTAATTGAACTACTTGAGAGATCATTTGCTGCCATCTATTGGCAAAAGAATTAACTATTACTATCGCAACAGAATTAAATAGTAGTGACATTTTACAGTATGAGCATTTTTTAGAATGGTTTCTCTTTCTTGAGATATAATAGTATAAATATTGATATAATGCATAGCCAATTGGATAAAAAATGCAAAATTTTAAAAATAGTAATTACGTCATTTCTTTCGAAATTTGAAGTTTGAATATATTTTAATAAGGAAGGCATTAAGTTAAAACATTTGTTTAAAACTTAAAGGAAAAATTAATAATTGAAAATTAACTGGTTATGAGCAGCAACTAATTATTTTGAATTCTTTATTTTAAAGTTTCTTTCTATGAGCACAGAAATAATACATAATACAAATTTTTTACCATTTTTGATCATTTCATTTAAAAGAAAACACGGTCTGAATTAATATTAAAATATGGTTCAATTGATCAATCTTAGTGATACTTTTGCCTGATTTCTAAGCACAGATCCTATTTATATTAAAAATTTTAGAATTATATAAATTTTTCAGAAATTTTTTTTCTTCCAAACTTATATTCCAAATATTTTTTTCTAAAAGATAATAATTATCTCTACTTTCAAAAGATGGCGCTTTTTAATATATAAGATCTGTTCGTATACAGGATTCAATTCTTATATTTAAAGGACGTCTATTTAGGACTTAAATTGAGAAGCAAAAAATCGTCGGCCTTTTCAAACTAATAAGGGCCAATCTAATTCTTATCAAATAAGATAAAATAATTCTAAAGGTTTAAAAAAAACATTTCCTGTTTAATTTTAAAGGCTTATACATTTAGTACAGTTACAACTGTCAATAAATGAAAAACCTTGTAAAATGTTCTGATCATCATTTGGATCAATTAGGTTCTATAAATGTAAAGTCATGCCGAGATGATTAGGCAAAATAAATGAATAAAGGTAAAAAAAAGGGGAAAAAACTTTTAAGAGTTTAAAAAAAATTCATCGATTCCTGCTTTATAAACAATTGCAGATTTTTTATTGTTTCATTTGTTTAGAATGCTCCATTGAATATTAACTATTAAATGTTAATTCTCCATAAACATTTTAACAGAACATAAGGCCATAAATAAATATTAGGCATAGTTTTAAAGTCTACTTATGACATTTCGGTATCTAACAACTAAGATTCTAAATAAATAATTAAAAAAAATGTGATTTATATTATATTTAATATTGAGGAACAAATGTCCAATTACTGATGTGGTAGTCACTAGGAGAATTGGGTTGAAATGGAATATTATTCTTGTTAACTGCTCACATTTTAAAATTGATAAATTAGTTCTCGTTCTATTTGTAATGAGATGCTAGTTAACTAATCCAATTTAACATTCAGTTTTTGACTTTGACATAATGTATATAGATGTAAATTGATTATATTTTGAGAGTTAAAAACCCAGTATGTGAATATGGCAATTTTATTTCTTTTAGGAAACATTCACTACTCTAGAAAAATTAGATTTGCATCTTTAGTTTTAATATTGTATTAATGTTATGAAGTATTAAACTGAACACATGCTAAGTCATTCAATTATATTCGGAATGAATTTTTTTGTAAACTGATATTAAGTTGATTGAAAAATACTTATGAAACATAAACATGTCAGTTAAATTTTAGAAATATTTTGGAATAACAATAAAAAAGTTTTTTTTTTCTGGTGGGAGGTAGCGGATTGAAAAAAAGATTTAAAATAAAAACCTTTAAGTTTAGAAATTTATCAGATAATCTGTTCAAACTCTTGATCATTGCTTAAGAAATATATTAGCTAGTTCTTGAACTAAAAAATAAGTTAGATTTTAAAGCAGTCATAAAATTTTGAAACTTGATTGTTAAATAATATAAAAAATATTCCATTTTTTTTCTCTTTCTGAAGCATTAAAACAATTTAAAATATTTTTAATGGTCATTCTCTAATTCAAGAACTGAATTGAAAATATATTATGACAAATTTCAAAAAAAAAAACATTATATTTTAATTTATCAAGTTAATATAAAAAAATTCTATCAAAGCTTAGAATTTGAGATAATAGCATTTCAAGATATAAAGTAAATGTGTGTTATACTAAAATAAAAATAAAAATTTTGCGATTTTCCAATGAATGAAAGAATGGAGTCTCAAACAGTTTTATGAAGAAGGTTGTTCTTATTGTTCTGGAGAAATCAAGAATATTGAATGAAATTATATATTGCATTGTTGTCAGAATTTGATTTTTTAATATAAGCACCTGTTGTAAAAATAATTTAAACTATTCCAAATAATTAGGAAATATAGGAAAATTTGTGACTTTAAAGATCCTTTAAAAATTAGTGTACACTGAAAGAAAAAGTTAAAATTCAGTTTCAATTTTTTTGGTATATTTGATAAGAAGTCAATAATTAGCCCACAGTTGTTAGAAAGTTACTTTATGTTATAAGGAAAGTTAAACTTCGAATTTTGGTGATGCTTATGTTTATGACTTTCAATAAATATTAAAAATTTAGGTTCAGAAAATTGTTAAGTATATCAAAGTTCTTTTAAAAGATAATGTTTGTTATTTCATTCATTTATAGTTGGCGTGCAGCTGTCTCATTCAAGATATTCTGAGACTGGCATTCTAAAACTTTAATTTTTAAATATCAGTATTTATATCTCATTCGGAGTGTTTTTTTACGCGAAATATACCTATAGCTGCATTAAATAAGTCTGCCCAGCTTAAAATTACCAGACAATTGCAGTGTGTAATCTGTATCGACGTTATAATCGATCAAAGAAGCAAAAGCCCCTTTGGGTTATTGTAAATTTAATATATCATAGATTTTGTAATTATTAATTTTCGCGAACTATGTATTAGTTTAAAATAATAGATTTTTTAAAATCCTTTCTGTTGTTTTGGTTTTTTATAAATTCTGGAAAATAATAGCAAAATATTGTTAAGTAATAATCAGGTCCGAGATAGCCTAATTGGTAGGGAGTTTAATTTGCATCCCTTTGGCTGAGAATTCGAACCCACCAGCCGAAGACTCTCCGTGTTTGTGGTGGTTGGCGTACGTTAAATCTACTGTAGTCACAAAGTCCTCAATGGTGACCACTGGACGTACAGGGTCCTCATTCTCTGTCCCAGACCTAAATTATGATCTCTGAATAAATGCATGAATCTAGCCTGCCTCGTAAAAAGGGTTTGTGACATGTGCGAGTTAAAAGCCAGACTTTTGCTTTCAGGTATTCAGGGCCATACCCTCAGAAGTTACTGCACCCCTCCTTTCTTTGTAAAGCGGAATATAACAAGCAATAATCTGTGAACATTTGTCAAATGTATTTTTAATTTTATTATTTATTTTAAAAAGCTTTTAATAGTATTTCGCAGAATAAGTAGTTTGTTTTTTCCTAAGCTCTGTAACCAATGGCAAGCAATATTTCAGGTACTATTACATAGCACAAATTTCACAAGTAGTTTTAGTGGTCTTAGCCTATCTAATCAATGTAAAAAGAAAATTTTTCCTAAAATAAATAAATTTGATTATCTAATATTCCATTTTAAATATTTAAAAATACGTAAAAATTTATAAAATTAAAAGACAAAACAAAATTCCCTATATTGTATCGAATTATGCTACAAACAGCACAATATATTTTGTGAATGATTGAATATTTCTGGGCTCATTTTAAAATATGACGGGGGAAAAAACTTCATATATTATTGTTTAACTTAATAGCTTATTGTTATTAAACAATAAATATTAAACTTTAATTGTTCAACAATACGTTAATTCTATCTTTTGTTTGAGCTATTTGTTCAAAAATACAGAAAAAATAGCTCATTGTTGCCAAACACTGATTTTTAAACTTTAATATCAGAAATAGTGGGTTGATAAGCTAATAATTATATGAAAGGTATCGTCAAATAAAGATATTAACTGCCTAATGGATTGCTATAAGATTCTTAGATTACATCCTGGGGCTTCTTCCGATGAAGTAGAAAAAGCGGCGAAAAGAATGATGGCAATTTGGAATCCCATTGATTATGAGGATGACTACAGGGGAGTTGCTCTTTGCGTAGTGGACGACATAAAGAAAGCTAAGCGAATTCTTATGGACCCAGTTCAGCGCCAGAAACACGACAAGGAACTACACGAGGTTATTTACAAATCCAACAAGGAAAGTAGATGTAGTAGAATTGGAATTCAAAGTGATTCTGGTCTACCTGGTTCTTATGACAGACCTTGGGTTTATTTTAATAGCAGAATATATGAACAGGAGGCTAAAGCTGATTATTGTTCTAATTTAAAAAATATAAAAATACCTGTTGGAAATGTACATTCAGTTTCATCTTCAGAAATTGGTACTGAACCAAAATATAGGCAGTATTTGACATCGAAGCCAAAAAATGGCGGAAAATATGAAATGGAAGGATTCCAAAATAATTCTGATATTGATTGGAATTCCATAAGTTATAAAATGAATGATTATTCTCAGATAAGCAATAATATATTTTCGGAAGATATCGGAGAAAATGATGACTTAATTTCCAATGAATTTGACGATTTGAGTATGAAAGTGAATGAATTAAACGATGCAATAATTTTAAACGAAACTAAGCCTGAACATGAGAATTCAGAGTTTACATTTGCACATTTTGCGACTCCTCTGGTTAACAAAGATCGACATTTCGAATCAATGATGAATAGAATATCAGCAAGTCCTCTTTCTACTCAACCCATAAAAAATTCCACTATCTATGACTTTCCTAAAAATGAAGATAATTCTAATTTAGGGCAAGAAAGCAATCTTGAACTGAAACAAAGAACGACATTGAAAAATGACTCAAAGGGAACTCAACATTCAAACAAATTAAAAAGTCAAACATTTGAAATAGAATATATTTTAAACATTCCAAAAATAGGTAGGCAACAAAATTTGAGAAATTTATTTGGAGATGTTAAATACAAAATACCTGCGCGTAATATGGATCTCAGAAATTTGCAGAAGATAGTTTTTAATCTTAATGAATATTCTCCAAGATTTCCAGATTTATATTTCTTTTCTAAAAGGGATGGTCATATTATTGAAGAGGATAGATTATGTGAATGGTTTGATGATACTTTTAAATTCAAGAATAGTGCAAATGAGCTAGTAATAGGAATTTTTGATTATAAACCGGAAAATTTTTCAGAGTCAATTACCAAGTTTTCTGAGCTTATAAGTGGAACTGGGAAAGAAAGAACTGTTGATTTCAAAAATTTATTCAATGAAGAATTTGTAAAAAATGAGGGATTAATTAAGGAAAGGTCCAAAAATTGTTCTGATATACTTCCATTTATAAATAATCAAGATAGTTCATTGACCAATTATAATAAAAAATATGATGAGCATAAGATAGAAATAGGATTTTCAGAGAATGCTATAAATATGGTGGTTAATGTTTCTATTGAATCTCTGAAAGAAAGTATTAATTTGGACTTGAAAACTACTAAGAAAAAAACTGAGCTAAAAAGATTCAATGGAGAAGAGAACATTTCAAACGGTATTTTTTATGACAACCTTTCAAAAGTCCTAGAAAGTTTGGATATAAGAGATACGGAGGTTGGAACATCCAGAAAAGAATATCTTGAGTTGCCTGATGGTAATATTTTAAAATGCGACAGTACCTTAACAAAAACAACAACTTCACCATTAAATAACAACGAAGTTCATATTTGGAACGGTGTGGCTGGATCATCTTATTCCAAGAAGATCTATCGAAGATTATTTCAGCAGTTGCGCAACTTGAAGACAGAAAAATGGTAACTAAATATTATTTCAGTGATACAGAAGAGAGACTGGAAATATTTATAGATGAAATTTTAAAATGTAGGTTGAAAAATGATTCGATAGAAGACACAAAGGACCAGCAGAATAAAATAAGACTTTCTGCAGTACCATTTTCAATAGTTTCGAAAATTTATGCAAATGGAGCAGAAATCATTACATTGAGAGCTAATGAAAAAGAGTCAGAACTGATAAAACTATTTAAAAATGGTCAATTATTATATGAAGTATAAAAATGATTTTGTTTAAAACCATGTTTATAAGAAGCAAGTTCCATTCATAAAATTTTATGTATAAATACTCAGTATGTAAAAAAATGAGAATAGCCAATATATTAAATAAAAAACTTATTTATATTCTAGAATAGGAAAATTCATAAATAATTTTATTTAAACACAATATATTTAACACAATAAAGACATTTGTCATGTATATGCATACATTTAAAATTAACTTCTTTTATATCACATTTGCTGAGTTTCTTGAATATTCTTACTGCAGATCTGTAGTGTCCCTTGCCATCCGTCAGAAATTCAAAAGTTTTAACAAGCACAACCTTTTTCTGTATGCCTCTTCTTCGAAGATATTCTCACCGTGTAGGATTCGGTAATAATGTGAGTTTCATCCATTAATATATTGATTAAAGCAGAGAAAGCCTGAAATAGAGAAAAACGCATCACTGATATCATTTTTATTTTTCCTTTAAAAAGTTTCACAAAATTTTAATGTTAAAAGTGACGTTTAATAATTAAATTACTAAATTAAGTCATAGAAAAAAATGAATGCATGCACTTTGTTTCTGTAGTTATGTGTTTCTTTGCATATATATCTGTGTTTATGCTCATTTCCAGTGTGTTAGCTTTCCATTAGTCAGACAATTTGATCTAGAGCCATCAAATTTGGACCATTTATATGCAATCTTTAATCTAATTTAAATCTTAATTCATTTCAACTTTTTATTTTAATCCAGCATATATTAATTTCATTCTAACTAATTCCTGATACAATTCTTGCTTTTTTATTTATTGTTGTTGTTGTTATTAATGGCACTTTCCATAGACAATCCCACTGAAGCCTTAGATGATTTAATTAGTGGAAATAAGAGTTTCTTGTTTGAAGTAGCGCCAACTAGACCCAAGACAACGACTTTAGCTACACACTCATCACATTCGCTTGTACGGCCCGTTTTTACAGGGGAGCGCATTTACACGTCTCACAGATAGCACACAGAAGAACAACCATGCCCAAACCGGGACGTCCAGATCACGAGGAAGACGCGCTACCTCTGTGCCAGGAATCTTCAATATGTTTTCATGCTATGAGAGATAAAAAGGAAGGGATGAAAATAACTAATGTTAACAGCAATCTTCTGAAGATACAACCTTTAAATAGAACCATGTCAAAGAACTCCGCCATCAGTATCGCATATTAAAATCACTTACGTGGAAAATTTGGCTCTCATCTGTTCTAATGCTGCGAAGTAAATTGATTTTCAGAATACTTTGTCCGAAAATTTTGCCTTCCATGATGAAATAAATCGTAGTTTTAAAATTATATTCTAGTAAGAAAATTCAAAATTAGAATTTGAGAAAATGGTCTCCAGAGATGTAAAATTGCTTTGAAACATATGCAAATAAAAAAAAACCTCCTGAGCAAATTTCTAAAAAATAGATTTAGAAACAATATTCTAACGGTTTTATAAATAAACAATTTCAAACATTAAAAATATTAGTTTTTTTGAAAAAATCAAAAAATTTTTAAAAAATTAGTGGTTACCTATACTTAAATTCATATTGTACATCCTTTGAGATATACTCAAAGGATGTACAATATGGATGTACATCCTTTGTACTATTATGTAGGATGTACTATTGGATTATCGTATTTTAATCATAGTTCTTTACTTTGCAAGTTTTAGTTTATTTTTTATTTGCTCCGGAACTTTCGAAAACTGTTTTGTCTATTTCGTTATATTTCCCCCTTTCCGTATTAGAATAATAATTCATGAAGGGAAAGATACATTTTTGTTGCTTGAAACTTATGAATATACTACTCATTTGATATAAGCTCTTAAGCATTTGGCTCTGAATTACCGGGAGCATTTTATCCCAAGAATAACGACTTTGAAGCAAACAAATTGTTAAATAATTCTATATAGTTTTAATTAAGAATAGTTGTGACTTTAAAAATACATTATATATATTAATAAGAATATATGTGATAAAAACAGTTAGCTGAAAGAAATAAAACTTTACAAAATGAAAACTGCAGATTTCCCAATGATATAGAAAAATTATTTTCAAATTCAGGTCATGCTCCTCTCTCTAGCAAACAAAAATGCCTTTCCTATAACATTTACAAAGAATTTGGATACTTACGTTATAGAACATCTATCTTTATCGCCAAATTTGAAGGGGTAGCCAACGATTTGCTTAACCGCCAATAATGGCAAAAAACCGCCATTATTTAAAAAATTATTCAAACCTTAACTGTCGTCCGCCATTTTGTTGCTTTCGTTGGCGTCGATGGTTTATAGCCAAATTTGAATCTGTCGCCAATGAGTTACTAAACCGTTGGCGTCGACCGTCTAAGACGCAACCAGAATGTAATATATTATTGAATTTATTTAATAAACACGGCATAATACCTTATCGACATTCTCTCCTGTACAAGCACTGATTAGAAAATGTCTGTCTGTGAACCCTAATTCATCTACGAAAGCTGCAATGTCTTCTTCGGATACTTTGTCTTTTGCCTTGAAGTCGCATTTATTTCCAACTAAAATATAAATTTAATAAAATTGAAATCTGTATGCATATTTAAATGTGTCATGTGAGAACATAATTTCTTGAACGACCAATCATTGCAACATTTTGGATTAATTAAACAGTCTAAAACATTTAAAAAAATATTTTTATTTATGTTTAAAAAAAAGCATTTCGAAAGTTAAAAAAGCTGAAAAAAATCATTTCAACAAAAAGTGGCAGATTCTGCATACGTATGGGTTAATTAAACATTCTAAACTGTTTTTAAAAAAGATTTTCATTCATGTTTGAAGAAAGCGTTCATAAAGTTAAAAAAGATGAAATAATCTCCACAAAAAGTGAAAAATTGGAGATTAAATAGGTCTTTATATCGAAATTGCAACCATTTGTTGATAGTTTTGAGTTTTTGAGGTCTATTTTTGAGAAAGTTGAAATTTAAGATCTTTATTCATTGGCTATGTTTTTTTTGGATACACCACAAAATCCCATAACTAAAACAACATTATGTTCTCACATGATAATAAGCCTTATATATTTATCAAATAAAATGGTAAAAATTCCAATTTAGCTTATCATTTGCTTCTAAGATATACAATAGGTTCATGATTAATTGACCACCTTATTATAAGCATAATTAACCGTTCTTATTTTGTAAATCTCCTGATTTTTCAAAAATTGTTTATTTGTCTATTTCATTATATATCACGTTTTCCTTATATTAGTATAATTCACTGCTTAAAAAAATTGAAGAATATTGTAATTCTTGTATAAATTAACGGGATAAGCAATTTTTTTAATAAAATATAAGAAGAGAGTCACAAATGCAAATGTTTCTTATTTTCAAATTCCGCGGCTTGCAAAGTCTGAGTTTGATGTCGAAGACGACGCTTTGGTGGCACAGAATTTTATTTGGCTTTCAGCTTCATGTGAGACAGAGCGGAGAAGAATGAGCGACATTCAGTTGGCGCGTTGTTTCATTCAGTAAATGTGGTGTCTCAACGAAGTCATTTAACCGAATTCGAAGCTAGGAGAGTTGTTGATCGGTTAGAGGGAGAGGAACAAACACAAGTCGAAGTAGCAGTTTCACAAAGAGTGATTTCCAGGATCTGAAACTGATTTTTAGAGACTGGAAATGCAGGCCTAAGATCAGATCAAGGGCGTAGATGTGCAAAAACTCTCAATAAATACCATGATTTAAAGCTAGCGATTTGGAAACGTCAAATTATGAATGGTACCACAATTTTGACAAACCGCCGACCAATAATGTCTCACGTTAATAGGAAGGCATTGTCACGTTCCAGGAAGTGAACAACAGAGCGGGGGGATTGGAGGAGAAATGAATGGCACAATTTTCTTTTCTCTAACGAATTCCATGTTACTGTTTGTCTTAATAATAGACATATTTTCATCTGGACTGAACAAGGCACTAGAAACAATCCTTCATTCGTGCACGAAATTGCAAGATTTGGATGGGAAGGGGGGAAAGGTTGGTCTATATTGTCATTTCCATTGATAGATATACCGATCTTCATATCATTCGAAATGGAGCTCTGAGTTATCGCCGATATAAGGATGAGATCCTGAGACTCATTGTAGTCCTTACATGCAGCAATAGAAGATGACATCGTGTTAATTGACAAAAATTTCAGGCTACATCGTGCTAACTTGGTAAATGATTTTCTTGCCGGCTTTCTGGTAAAGAGGTAGCGCGTTTTCCTCGTATTCTGGGAGTCCCGGGTTTGAGTCTCGGTTCGGGAATGGTTGTTCTTCTGTGTGCTATATGTGAGCCGTGTGAATGTGCCCCCCCCCCCTGTAAAAAGGGGATAGGGAAGCAAATGTGGTGAATGTGTAACTAAGTCGTATTCTTGGCCCTAGTTGGCGCTACTTTAAAAACAAGAGACGATCCTTTCGGCTTAAATCTGCCGCTGTATCAGCGGGTGGGGGGAATTGTCCATAGGCAAGTGCCATAAGTAACAACAACATGATTTTCTTTCGGAGAAAGGAAACATACGAATGGATTGTCAAGTGTGCTCTCCGGACAGGAATTCAATCGAGCCCGTTTAGGACATTCTAAGCAGGCGTATTGCTAGTCGCCTACCGTCCTCACAAACTCTCTAAGAAACGGAAAGAGCTCTTCTGGAGGAGTGGGACTGAAAACTTTAGCCTTCATTCATATCCCTAAAGGTGTTCAATTGCTGCTATCTCTCCGGAGAGACCATACTCAGTATTAAAACCATTTTCTTTCAATGAAACACCTTTTTTTTATTTCACTCATATGCTCAAATCTTGCCCCCTTTGCACCCAGATTCTCAATAAAAGACATTTTTTCTGCCAAACAAATGCCATTTTTATCTCATATAGCCTACTATGTCTGTCAGCAATGTATCAATCCTTCGAACAGCTCTCCAGGTGCAAGATCTACACACAACCTCAAAATCTTTTAATAGTTTTGAGCGGTGTAATTTTTGAATGAAAGGTAAAATTGTTGTTTCTTGAAATTTATAATTATTCTTCTCATTTGTATACTTTTTCTATTACATTTGCATAACTTTCCGTACGTTATAACGATCATAAGTACGTTCACATAACTTTTAGTACGTTATAACATACGTACTCAAACGTATTCAGTACATAATAATCCCCTAAGATTGACAATATTAAGAGGTTAGAATATATACAATAAACTAATTTTTTAACTGACGAATTTTTAATGTCACAAGTGAAGTGAAGTGCTTGAGTTTATGCTAAAGAATTGATTTTAGTTTAAGAAAATTCAAGCCCTGCAGCCACATAACTTTGTTAATTCAGAGATCTACTGCAATGTCTTTTTTTATTAAACTACAAATAAATCTAATAAAGCTTAAAATATTAACACAGAAGATTTAAATTTGTTATCCTATTCTACTAAACAGAGAAGTTATAAGTTTGTAGTGCAATGCTTTTCGGCCTTGAGGTTAAAAATAAACAAAAAAGTACTGTCAAATCCACCGCTAGTTGTTTTCATTCTTTAAACCTTCCTTTCTATCTTGGGATAAGAGGAGTAAACAATACTGATAAAATGTAAAAAAGTTGAAACTCTTCTTTATTTATCTCCTACATAAACTGATAAAATGTATAATCACATGTATTTTTATTGGATCTCACAATCTCGTCTTATTTTGAATAAAAAACAACTCATGATAGATTTCCTCTTTTTTTCCAAACTGTCAACTATCACATTATTATATAATTAGAAGAAAAGCAGACAATTTCTTAACATTTTGACTTTTCTGATGTTTCTTTGATATAGATTATTTGAAACTACTTTTAATTATATTGCGCGAATTTTAATTTGTCTATGAAATCTAATTAAAATTATTTTTCAGAACTTTCTAGGATTTCATATATAATGCATGTTAAAAGAGAAGGTATGTACGAAAACCATCCGACGTTACTTCCTTTATTTTCTAAAATAATCAACCGAAATTCGTATTTTTGATGTTAAAAATTGGTATTTTGAGTCTAGAATGTACTTTTATGGAAATAATGATTAACATTCATAAGACGCTGGCTAAGAAATAACGTACGGCATTACTGACCTTAATTATATCAACAGTTAATTGTATATTAATGTCAAAATTGTTCTCACTTAATACAGGTGATATCTATCTGAAGAAAATTTACATTATAAGAAGAAACTGAAATGCGTTTTTAGACACAAAAATGTCATAATTTTCTCACTTTTAAGCACAAAATGAAGCACTTGAATACTTAACTTTAGATCATAAGAAAAATTAGCTCTATAACTTCTTATATCACGGCATTTGTTTTACTTGAATCTGCACCGTAAAAATTGTTGTCAAGGTTTTTAAATGTTTCATGTCTAAGAATTCTCAATTTGAAAACATTAACTATTTCGCAATTTTCTCACATATTTTATAATAAAAATTATTATAATACTATAAGCCATGACTCAAAAGTTATTTACAGCAATTCTCAAAAGTTTAGCGTTTCCGTTAAATTGAAACTCCTACAATATAACAAAAGATTAATTGTGTAAGAAGAGTCATGTTCTAAACCAAAATGAAAACTAATTTAACTAAATGATTACAAATAAAATTTTGTTATTACTTTTATTTTAGAAGATTAAAATTATCATATGTAAAAAATAATGAAATGAGGATACCTTGTTAATTTTTAAACTAAGCTCATATCTTTAATAATTATAAAATGAAGAATATGTAGAATTTCGTTTGTTACATTACCTATGACAATAGGAATGCCTCCACATATATGTTTTAATTCTGCAATCCACTTGGGCAAAGCATAAAGGGTATCTTTTTGTGTCACGTCATACACTACCAGAGCACCGTGTGCTCCATGATAAAAACTACAAAATAAAAAAAAATCCAAAATTTCCATTTATATATATTTTTAGCAAGATTTTACAACCCGAAATTATTTAGTTAAAAATTCATATAAATACAGAAAATAAATGAAAATGCAAACCTCATACGTTGTTATTTGTAGTAATTTTTTAGCAAATAAAGTGTTAGCATTCGATAGTACTACAGTACTGTAATAATATAGTAAAAAATTAATGATGTTTTTGTTTTAGTACACGTTTTTGAATTAAAAACTTTAAATTCCTCCTCAGTAAAATCTTAACATGATAAATCATAAAATATTTTTATTCTAATTTAAATTCCCCAATTATCTTTCCCAAAGATGTAACTATGATTTCCATGCCTTTTTTTCCTATCAATTTCTCAAATTTATTTCTAGTAATATTTATTCACAGTACTTTTTCTGTATGCAAAAAATAAGAAAATTGCAAAAATAACATGGACATCTTAATAGTTCTCGTCCAAATAAAAAAAATACGGGAAATCCCTGCATATTACAAATCCATAATTTATCCTATTTCAAAATATCGTCTTTATTGCAATATTACTTTTCACTTGGTATTGAGTAAAGATTCATTCATCATGCATTTAATTGCACGATATATGCTTCGTAGCTCAAAGAATATATTTTAGTAGCCGGTTTTCTGACAGAGAGGTAGCACGTCTTCCTCGTGTTCTTGGAGTCCCGGTTCAGGCATGGTTGTTCTTCTGTGTGCTATCTGTGAGATGTGTGAATGTGCCCCCCCCTGTAAAAAGGCACTGTGCAATCAAATGTGTTGTGTCTGTAGCTAAGTCGTACTCTTGGCCCTAGTTGGCGCTACTTCAAAAACAAGAGACCCTCCTTTCGGTTTAAATCTGCTTCTGTATCAGCTCGGGGCCTGTCCATAGGCAAATGTCATAAGTAATAACAACACAACAACATAAATCAATTGATTGACTCATCACAGACAAACGGATAGTAAAACATTATCTTGATATGATAATTAGCACAATTATTTTGGTTTTTCTGTCATTTTTATCTGTATATAAATGGAGAGAATAGATTAGAAAAAAAAACAAATAGTTTCTTGTAGGTGTCGTGGCAACTCTGGCGCTTTTTTCGGGGGGGGGGGGAGGATTACAGACAAAATCGGCTATGTTGCACCAAATTATATGACACGAAATTTCTCCCCTCAAAAAGCAATATTAAAATAAAATTAAATATTTTTTTACATTAAAATGCAAAATATATAGAATTGGATTTAAAAAGTAAGAAAAATGTTATAAATTATTAAAAATAACAAAAGATAAAAACTATTTGTTATATAAAAAGATTAAGACAGATGGTTCTAATTTGAAAATATTTTGATTGAAATTGTGCTTTTATTGCTCATGCATATATAATGATGACAATTAAAGGATTACTGACAATGAGAATAGCATTCAGGGTATTCGATCAAAATATGAAAATCACTGCAGGAGCTGCTTCTATTGTTGGTAGTGGATCCCCTATTTTGTGATCCATTACCAACAATAAAAAGGTACATTTATACTGGTGTTGTGACTGGGGAATTCACGACGTTTATGACGATAGGTAAAGACTTTTCGTTGCCCAGGTGTCCTATTTCGAGAAGAGTTCAGTTAATTGTGTATTGCTTATTCAGATTTTTCAAACAATGAACTCAACTTACAGTAAAGCAATAAGGAATCATCCTGGGTTAAAGACAAAAGTAAGGGGATAGCTATCATAACCTAAGCAAGTGGGAGATTCAATTCCTTTATTTTCTTGTTTACTTAAACAATATTGTTCTTTTCATAGGAATTTCCTATACTTCCTGAGTGAGTAAAAAAAAGAATTGACAAAATTTTCATGGCCAAATTAAGTTCACATGAGCGAGTCGAGTGAATAGTTGAGTTCCTATACTTCCTGAGTGAGTAAAAAAAAGAATTGACAAAATTTTCATGGCCATATTAAGTTCACATGAGCGAGTCGAGTGAATAGTTGAGTTCTCATGTGACTTCCATATGCTGTGATTAAATATTTTGCATTTTGTGCTTTTGTGATCAATGAAAAAAAATGAATTTTGAATTTCATTCTTTCAGTTTCCTGGGCACAAATTCTAATGTAATTGTAGAATTTAGATCAGAAAGCGATATATCATATTTCACCTAACTGTTTCCATTTTTACATTGTTTAAATTCGTATTAATAATCAAGCATTCAGTCACATAGTTAATATTTTAACTTATTTTACTCAAAATGTAAAGCTTATCTATATTTCTGACAGCAAACCCATGTGCAATCACTCTATCTGCCGAAATTCCATGAGAATGACGATTCTGCATTTTTGAATTATCGCGTTGACATGCACACAGACATGCAAGCAGATAGAATTATCTTAAACTGATTCGTCCAAAACTTGATAAACATTTTCACATTTAGTTCGAATTTTGACAAAAAATTCCATTCCTTTTTTGAATAGTAATATTCACAGGACAAACAGACAGTCATTATTCCACAATTAAATTTTCTTTTTCACTCAAGAATGTCTAAAACGTGATGATTCGTCAAAATTTATTGGTCAATTTCTTTGATTTTCTTTTCTCTTTTGTATCCGAAAGAATACAAAATTTAACCATTTCAAGGGAAATATACTGTTAGGACTATTTTAGATTATAAGGATGTGCCACACACATATTTTTTTCAGTCCTGAAGTATGATTTTAAATGTCAATATGTAAATGATTATATTATTTATTGAAACGAGAACCCCCAATTGTTTGAAAGATCATCGTTTGTGCTTCAATACCATTATATGCAGGATTACAATTAATTTCAGATGTCAAATCCCCCTTATTTTAAAATTAAATGAAAAGTTTATACCTATGATCATACAATAACGATTATGTTCAAGTGGAAACTATAAAGTTCTATAAACAGCTATGAAGACACTAGAAGCAATGTTCAATCCGCATTTACAACTTTCAATGAATGATGTTAAAATTCAAAGGACCGAAAATAATTATTTAAAAAAAATATAAATAAGTAAAAAAAGTTTTTTTCCTTAATGAAATAAATTTTTGAATTTTTTTGAACACAATGGTATATATTTCTAAAAGATCTGCCATTTCTTCTTGGAGAATTGTGAATGCCGGTGTCCTAGCACAGAGGTAGCACGCCTTCCTTGTGATCTAGGTGTTTCGGGTTCGCGTCCCGGTTAGGGTATGGTTGTTCTTTTGTGCTATATCTTTCAGGCGTGTGAATGTGACCCCCTGTAGAAAGGGGCTGTGAAAGCAAATGTAACGAGTGTATCGCTAAAAGTCCTATTCTTGGCCCTAGTTGGTGTTACTTCAAGCAAGAGACGTTTGTCATTAGTAACAACAACATAATAATGAATTCATATCTAAAATATTAAAAAATAACAATTGATATCCCCCCAAGAAAATGTTTGTTTAAGCTTCTATGTAAATTGGCATTTTAATTTTAAGCAAAATATAACATTTAAAAACAGAAAATTAATGATAATTGATATCTTACTTACGATTTAGTTATAGATTTGAATTTTTCTGTCCCTGCTGTGTCCCAAATCATAAGTTTTGTCAGCTGGTTTCTAAATTCTCTGTATACAGGTCTGTAATCCACACCAATAGTTGGGGCAACAGTATCTGAAAGGAGGTTTTAATTAAAATAGAAATATGAATTTCTGAAATTCTTCAAAGTATGCAAATACGCTTTTAAAATGCACACTATACATAATAATACATTTTTTAGGGTACTTACGTATTAAACTGTCTACGCCAACGGTTTAGTAATTCATTGGCGATGAAACGTAGATGCCAACGAAACCAACAAAAGACAGTTAAGGCTTGAATTTTTTTAATAATGGCATTTTTTTGCCATTATTGGCGGTTTAGAAACTTATTGGCAACGCCTTCAAATTTGGCAATAAAGATCGAAGGTCTAATTCGAAGGTACCCTTTTTAGATTTAAAGTAGCATAATCGAAAATGAATCAACAGATTTTTTTTCACTAATCATTAGCTTTAATACAATATATGAATGCCGGCTTGATGGCACTGAGGTAGCGCGTCTTCCTCTTGTTCTGGAGGTCCCGGGTTCGAGTCTCGGTTCGGGCATGGTTGTTCTTCTGTGTGCTATCTGTGAGATGTGTGAATGTGTCCCCCTGTAAAAAAGGGTTGTACAAGCGAATGTGGTGAGTGGGTAGCAAAGTCGTACTCTTGGCGCTAGTTGGCGCTACTCAAATACAAGAGACGCTTCATTCGGCTTAAATCTGCTGCTGGGTTCAGCAGCGAGCTTGTCCATGACAGGTGCCATTTGAAACAACAACACAAGATATGAATACATGATTGTTTGTTTGTCAGCATCTTTTTAATTTATAAAAATATATTATAAATTATTTGTAATAAGTGCTAAAATATTGGAAACTTTAGTTGGAAAAGTTATCTTTCCATAGCAGTTAATAGACAATATCATAAAGCCATATAGCGCTCTAAGGTGAAATATCTTATTTAGCCCTATCTTCTACACAGGTTTCCTCAAGGAATGCGGTCTAATTGATAAAGATGAAGTAGAACTTATATTAATTACCCCATCATTTTCCAGCCTCTTTGAAAAAATAAGGTTATTGGAGAGATCATCTATAAAAAAATGATAAAGTTGACTTTTCTCAATTGAGCTTACAATGATTCGAGATTCGTGAATGGACAATCACTTGTCAATTAATTATAAAATAAGTTTAAATATTTTTCATACTAAATTAGTCTTCCTATCATATTAATATTTTGCTGATTTTGAAATTATAAGTATTAATACGATTCAGAAGATTTATCACTTTGTTCTCTATACTGAACTTAGACAATATAAAACTTATCTTCAACTGTACAAAATGTTTTAAATCCTTAATCGCCATTTCTTGGAATAAATTTTTAAAACATACCACTCATAACAAACATATCTAAAGTACTTCCCAGAAATAAGAGAATAGAAAATTTTGAATTAGAGTAGATTATTATTTTTTTAAAAAAAATGTATCTTATTGTGTAAATAGAAAGGAGCATCAGCAGGCCTTTTCTTCTGCCAAATTTGACAAGGAAATTGGAAGTTCACATAATTCATGGTAAAATTATGAACTGCATTTTGTTTTTATGTTTATTTCTGCTTGATCCAATGGAGAAAAATTAGAGCAAATTTGCTTTGGGATTTGTTTTTTTTTTTGAGAACCGTCGTTTAAAGACTGGTGTTTCATATGATTAAGCTAAAAGCAGATAATTGAGCGCAATTTCATGAGAATATCTCGAAAAATGTAAGGGAATCTAGGAAGGGAGGATTAGCTAACATTATTCAAAAAGTCAGTGGAGAAATAATACCTTGTTTTTTGAGTAATCGAAGTAAGAAACAAGTAAAAAAAAAGAAACTATAGGATCCCTTCTAAAATTTATTATGGATCTTCTCACAAGTATAGTTGCTTATTGATGTTTGGAAACTTTATTTTTGATTTTGAAATACTTTAACTTATTTTACTAATATTAATTATTTTAATAGATTTCAAAATACTTTTAAATTAAATTTTATTTTGATTTCATATTCTTATGGCTTTTACACGACAAATCGCCACTATTTACGATCAGCCAGGAATAGTAAATAAACTTTATACGACAAAGATATAGATTGAAACATGCTTTTTGTGGTTAGTTAGAAATAAATATAAAGCAGAAAAATGAATTAGGGTGGAAAATGGTAAAAAAAGCTCCCCATACTGGATGATAGAAGACGATGTTTCCTTCCATGAATATTTCAGAAAACACCGAATATAAGTATATTGTTTTCTAAATTTCTCAAATAATGTTTATATAATTTTGCAAATTTTATATAATTTGCGATTCTTAATGAAAAAGAAAATTCAAGATATCAATGTATCAATCAGATGCCGGTTGGAGACATTGCATATTAAACGTGCTCTTTTGATAAATCAAAAAAATGAACAGGTTCCACGTTTTCTTTATATTTAAATATAGAAATGTCCTTATATTTAAAATCAGAAATGAGCGTATGTTGGTAAACCAGCATTCAAAATTTATTTCTCAAAATCACTTAAGTATTAATAAGTATTCTTACCTGAAAAATGGTCATCCGCATAGCGTTGAAGTATACAACTTTTGCCGACCACTGTAAAATAATGATTTATGTTACTATTACATTTTGAAGAAAAAACGTACAAAAAAAAATGAAAGATTTTTTTTACAATAATCATGATAGAAATCTGTTTATTGCATTTCATTGACACTTAGGGGGAGCAAATAGCAAATAATAGATGTGTAAAAATATTTAAAATATCTTGAAACAAATCAAATACACAAATTCAATAACAACTTTTAAGAAACATATTGTGCAACTTTGAATTAATTTAATTGCCTTTGCTCTCAAATTTTCCCATTTTCCATATATTTTTCATGTGTTGGCACAATTTGTACAGTATCCATTTCTAATAATAACTCATCAGATTGGCACTTGCCATTGCATTTACAGAAGCTCTGATAAAAAATAAGTTAATGACTACAGCAAATAAAACCTAGAAAAATATTTTGAGCGCCTGACTAATTCCATAAAACAATTAAAACGAATGAAAATATAATTTAATTTGCATGAGCATGTGGTGCTTGGCCGTTCAAGAAATGATGTTCTGACATGATACATTGAAATATGCATAGCAGATTTCATCTTAATCTTTTATATAGCTTTATTCATAAAGAAAACTTATCAGGAAGTAATTACTTTATATTTTTCCTTTTAAACGTCCTATAGAACCCTAAACAAATACATTTTACCGCCACCTTTTAAATTAAAAACTTATCTAGTTTGGGAATAATTCTTCAATATTTAATATGCATTAATCGTGGGATAGAAACGTTATGAAATTGCTGTGTTTATTACAGGGAAATTTTTTTTGTCTCTAATTTGATTGGTACTGGAATTTCTAGAATTATATTGCAATAAAAGAAACATTTCGGACTTTAAAATTTTCTTTAAATATAAGGCAAAATTAAATTACAATTAAACTTTTAATTTTTTAAAGTAAAATTTGATAAATTTTAGAATCTTAAAAATCAGCACAAGAAAATCCTTACGGGAAATTTCATTTTAGCTAACTAAATAAAATTTTTAATATTATGTTTTCTTTTAGGACATAAATATTACCATAAATATTTTGACAGGACACGTATATTTGGTAAATATGGCAGATGAAGTAAACGTTTTGGCATTTCTTAAGAAAGAAAAAAATCATAAGGGTGCAAAAAGATAAAAAAATAGTCTAGCTTGTAATTTCAAATATTTTTTAATTAATGCAGTAGAAGAATATTTGATTAATATAAAAAAATTAGTTATCAATCTGATACTGAATTGTATGTAAAATATAATAAAAAACACTAAAAAAATACACTTACTTGCATCTCCTAAAATCAAGATCTTAAAGACAACCTTTGGATTATTCGTAGCCATTTCTTAGAGCATAATATCAGAATTTTAATTCAATTTCTTGCTAAGTAATGGATAATTCAGCAAATGACAATCTTAGGAAATCAAACCACATTTGTGTTAAGATGCTGACTATGATTGATATAACAGATGTTTCGAGTCAATAAACTTTAGCACACCTCAAATGTCTGGAACATTTGCATGAATTTTTGAACGAACGCTTTTATAATCACTCTACCGCAAAATGAATACTCAAAGAGTTGATCTCATCCTCACATTACACATTGTGATTAAGAACAAAGGACTCATGTATCGATTGTAGATATCGTGTAAAGATAATGAATCTCTGATGTCAGACGCCCATCAGAGGAAGATAAACTTTTTCAGCTATGACCGGTTGCTTCGCAATCAAAACTTTTTATTGACATTATCAGTCACTTTATCTTCAAAATATTTTTATTTTATTTTACTTTAGTTATCCTACTTTCTATTTTCT
>JAOUZG010051192.1:1040385-1050838 GCA_026289955.1 Argiope argentata
GGTATTTTTCAAAGTACATTTAACTTATCTCTTATGTTTTTACACTTTATAATAAAGCAATTGTATTGAAATATGCAATTAATATCTAAATGTTAAAACAATGACACATTGTCGAAAATTTGATGAAATGTTTATAGTAACATCCACTTTAAAGTAGTTTAACCTGCTTGAAATCTCTAGTAACACTAGCTGTGTAGTTATCCTCCAGAGTTAAGATCTCTCTAAATCAAGGGTTCTCAAAAGGTGAGTTGCGACCCCCTGTGAAGAAGACGTGAAAGAAAAGTTTAAAGAAAATTAATTTATTGCTGTAGTTTTCATTAAAAAAGAGTTAACGTAAAGCTTTTAATACACATAGAAGTTGGATTTTGTGTTCTATTAGTTAATGGGATGCATGAGCTTGTTTGGAATTAACCAATTTTTTTATGTCTGGAATGAGCTTTGTAACACACAAAACAATGTAATTTTCCAATGTCAAACGATTTCTTGATTTTGTTTTTAAATTTATTATTATAGAGAATCCTTGTTCACAGTTGTAATATATAGAAAATGACATAAAAGTTTTTAATGTTATTGTGGACAGTTCTGGGTATTCTATTTTAATACGTATCCAAAATTTGTCGACATAAGCTTTGTCAAAAAGTTACTTTAGCTGACTGATCACTTGAAATCTCTATCAGTTGATCATGATGACTGTGTAGCGTCAGCCTTATAAGCCAAACAATATCCTTCGAGCTGAAGGGTCCCTTTTGCTCGATCGGTATGATACTCGGCTACTGGCCCAAACGTACCGCGAGGTTCGTACCGCGATCTTCACTTGCTACAATGGACACTTAGCTCAGTTTTTGTTAAGGCTTGCTCACTGAAAGGATTGACTATCCACACTACTCCACTCGTATCCTTAATTGGAATGTAATCTGTAAACTGTTCAATCAAAGTGTCGAGATGATACTAGTAAGGAGGAAGATGAAGTGTCAAGGAATGTGGCTGCAATACCCAACACATACTCTACGAACTCTTGAGCACGTGTAAAATGTTCAAAATCTCTGTCTAAACGTTAGACACAGTTAAAGCTTTGGGGGGGGGGTCACCAAAATGCTTAGTCTAGAAAGGGGGTTGCAATGTCTAAAAGTCTGACAATCCCTGCTCTAGATCTTCACGCCCTATAAATAGCTAATAATTAATTTATTCAGGACCAATGATTATAATAAAAATAACAGCTAACGGGACTGTAATTAAATATAAAATTTCAAAATTCTGTGGAATTATGTAAAATTCAACTCAAACTGTTTGAAGAGGGGGTTAACAAATATATAGGAAATTGTTACAGAAATATTAAATAGTTAAGAATTGATATTCTATTCATTGATTTGTTTATTTTCTTGTTTATATATATTCCTTTTTTGACATGTTGCCACCATTTGTCCCGAAAATTTTAAACCGATAGCACATTGTTGCAAATCCCAGAAAAATACAAATACATCCAGAATGTTATAGCTAACCACCAGAAATTGACTTGCAGCCTGCCATCTGGGGATCCCAAATCCAAATTTTGATTTTTGTGTGTTTTTACTGTAATTTCGTTGGAATAAAAGTTTCTTATATGGTTTACTATTTAGCCGATCATAGATTAGATTGAATACTGGTAAACACAGAATCGATTAGCATCCAAGCGGCAGATATTTTAGCTCAATGAATTTTTCTTCTGGATATACATTCAAGATTTTGTAGTGATACGCCAGAAATTAATTCGTGATTCACAATTTAAGAATATTTCTCTTAGAGAATCTCGTATTAGAAATGTCATCAACTGAGTTGGGAAACGAATACTGTTAATTAGAATAATCAAATATAATAATGGACTAGTAAATGCTGTTTTCGGAGTTCGCTACGTTTGTGTGAATTAGATTCATGGGTAAAATCCATTTCGCACTAGAAATCATCATCTATCTGAAATTACGTCATTTATCTCTAAATGGCTATAGATAATTTCTATCTTAAATATTATAAATTACTCATTCGTAATCTAGTCTTTTTTTGCATTGAGAAACTGCATTTCGTGTCTAGTTTTTATGTTTAAAAAATAAGCATGAACATGAAAAAAAATTAGAATTTACTTATGATATTGGTTGAGCATTAAATTTTGTAAAATAATCTTCTTTCCCATTTTTACACACAAAAAAATCATTTTTTAAATTTCTTTTACCTTTCTAAAAGTATATTGTATAGCAACTTTCCCTCCAATACTGTGTCCAATAAGAATAACTTTATCTATTTTATTTTGAAGAAGGAACTCTTCCAAGTCGTTTGTCAGGGCATCTATAGAGTACTCATCAGTCCATGGACTTTCTCCATGATTTCTAGCATCTATAGCATAAACCTAAAAGAATTAAATTAAATTTAAATATGTTTACCCCCCAATTACTACCAAATGTTCAGTACACTGTTACTATATCTTCACAATATTGGTCTGAATTCAGAATAACGACTGACATTGTGGAAATATCTTACAATATCTTGGGAATCTCTTCAAATGAACATAATAATTATTTTGAGTAAATTTTGAATTATACGTTTAGTTATATATATATATTTTAAGAAAGATCGATTTTCGGCATTTGATGAAGCATTATTTTCGAATCATTATGATGTGTCAACAGAAAAACTTTATTTTTGAGTATAATATTATACTTTATTAAATTGTTTTTATTACATAATTTAAAATTTCATTTGTATTTTAAATTAGATGTAATTCTAAAATTAATAATTACCTCCAGCTCACATATTCGAGATACAACCTTTTCGTAAGACAACATTTAAAAATGTGAATTATTGCATTTGCTACACACATTGGAAGTAAATTGAACTTCATCTTGTAAGCTTCATTCTTGTAGCTATTATTTAAAATTACAATTAAATTATCACCAAAAGTCGCCCAACTGATTGATGATAATTCATTTCGAAATTGCATCCAATTATCGAAACACTTGGTAAAGGCAATCCAACCAATAAAATGATGGTAATGGATTTCAGTAATATAAACAATTATTAAGACGAATCAAAACATAATAAAGCCTAATAAATATATTATTTTGATTTTATGCAATTATATAAAATTTATTTAGAATACATAAATACATTTTAATTCAATTGGCATTCATTGGTAATGAAAGTGTAAAGATAATTTTTCAATAAGATTTCTTCATCTCTGAAAATTATCCTAAAATACTCTGCAATACTTCACCGCAATATCAAGACAATAATAATCACCAGATATTATTTTATGGTTTCTTTATAAGGCATTTTATACAGAGAAATTTTACTAGGCACAAAATTATCCAACAAAGATTTAGCTATTCTTTTTTATTTTCATTGCAATCTAGTAATCTTTTATGATTGGACCATTAGAGGTTCATTTGAATATCTACATTAATGATTTATTTTACTACATTAATTATTTATTTACTACATTAGATATTTTATTTTTATTTAGTTATTTTTAGTTTATTTGTTAATTTAGTATGATAGGAGCTACAATAAAATTTTAGAAAGTTCTCTTTACACTGAAAAAAATTTAAAAATTTGAGCCAAAATTAATACTTTTATTAAAAATATAAAATGTTGCTCAGAATGATTTAAACTTAATATACGTAAACATCTGACATTAGCTAATTGTTAGTTATAATTATAAAGGCCCAACAAACTTATATAATTCCTAATAATCTTTTAAACAAAAACAAACAAATAAAATATATTACTTTTCTGCCAGTAAATTTCATAATCTCTGGTGCTATATACAACCATGTTTTCCTCGTTTCAAACATGGAGTGTAGCAAAATGATAGGAGCCAAACTGTTGTTGACATACTTTGGAATGTAGACATCATACTTCAATTGCATTATCAGCTTCAGAAAATTTGGAACAAAAGAAATTTAAAATTAAAGTTTATTTAGGTGATAAATATTAAAAATAATTTATAATTTCTGAATTTCTTAAGAACTAAATTAATTAAAGAAATTTAAAAAAGCGGCAAACAGTTTTAATTTATTCCATCCAAAATTTAATTTTAAAAAAGGCAAGTAGCAACTATTATTAATAATAATATAGCAACAGCAGATGCTATTTTGTATGAAAAAGGTTTATATATTTCCAAGAATTGTAAACAGAAGATGAATCATCACAATATTTCTTCTATGAATTAAAAAAATATTCCATGATTTTAAAATAATTAAATTTTCTACAATGCTATTTTAAGACTAGTTGCTAAATTCACCGAAAATTATTTATATTATCTATAGAACTTCCATCAAAAGTATTTGAGAAATTGTTTAAAAAATATCTTAACTTTTCTGAAATTATAAATTGTTTCAAAACTATATGCATTCACTTTAAAGTGAGAAAGACGTATTAATAAAGTTATCTGACAAATATGGTGATGTTTTTCAGAGAAATTTCATGAATGATAATGAATTCTGAAAACTACTTTCCGAATAATTGTTTATATTTTTTATTTTGTTTTTAACTTTCAGCAAATATTGAATTTATTTTCCTAAATCTATGTTTAAAAACGGGTAACGATTTTTATTATATTTTTTTATAAGTTTGATTATTTTTGAAAAAAGATTTGCTCGAGAACTTGTTCAAATTATTATTATTTTTTTTAAAAAAATGTTTTTAGCTCGATTGATTTTAAGCCTGATAAATTTAGATTATTTCACAAAATCCATGCTTTATTTATATTTTTTCTTTAAGTTTCTATCGCCTTTAACATTTGAATTTTAGTATAACATGATAAAGGGACTGCATATTATAATTTAATATTTTTTACAAATAAAAAAATATCAATCAATTTTTTAAAAAAAAAATGTTTACCTCGATTGATTTTAGTTTGATATAATAAATTATTTCACAAAATACATTTTTATTTACATTTTTTTCTTACAATTTCTGTCTTCTTTAACATTTGAATTTTAGTATAAAATAATAAAATGAGTGTATACTATAAATTGATATTTTTTACAAATATCAGAAAAAAATATTAACATATTAAAATTTTATTGGAAAATGTACTTACCTAATTTCACTGATTGATTTATTAGGTTCTTCTTATTCTCAGTTGTTACTAAATGTCACAAAATATATTGATATTCTTTAAAAGTAATCCTTTCTTGAAGTTGACATCTCGTATTTTTCAGAATAAAGCTACAAATTTTAATCAGAAGTGGACGCAAATCTCTTTCGTAATATTTTTGAAATTCAGCTTATAATCTAATGTAAATCTGTGAAACATTGACTAAATTTCTAATGAATGATTCTTCGTATCTTTGATGTTGTCAGCACTTCTCTGGGTTCGTTTCTTTTTCTCTTTTCTTGGTATTACTAACTGCAAAACATTTTTCCTTCCTATATGTAATTATTCTGATGACAAAAACTCCCCTTAACTAAACAGAACAAGGAAATTATGATTAATATTTTTTTATCCTATATTAAGGTAAAAAAAAACTGCTAAATATTATAATTAGAGTATAATATCCTTAGAGTATGTGTTGCAATTATTTTATGTCCAGCTCTAGATAAACTTCATTTGTTGTTCAGTTGATGTATTATTTTAGATTAATTCTCTAACTAACATCTTTTTCTTGAAATCAAAATAGAAATGTAAAAACATAGTCGCATAAAAGACAGGCATTCTTTTCCTTAATTTTTAATGAGTTTCTCTTCAAATAGAATGCCATGTGATCGCATTAAATTTATAACATTTACACGATTCTGTGTTTGTCTGAGTGTTGATCCAGAATCATATTTACCAGTTGCATACCATTTAATTATTGAACATTTGCATACATTGCAGAATGGATCGTTATTAGCTTTACTAGGAAATCTTGTCACATAATTAGACTGGCAATAGACAAATACCTCGATTGTGTAACAAGGTGATTCATCGGCTGGTTTCAAGGGAAGTTGTACCAGGTGCAATTTCGTCATATGTATTAAGGAGTGTTATTCACGCATAAGCATTAAAAAGCTTATACACTCTTTAATACGCTGACAACTTCCCTGATCTTTTTTTAAACACCTCGCTCAAGGAATGGATAGTCAGTATATAGATAATCTATCTTGCTTTTAAGTTATCACATTATACTAGGACATTAATCGAGTAGAATAAGGAAATTGTGTCCTTGAAAGTTCTTGTATTTAATTTCTGTTTTAAAGCAAATATACTTCTTGTTAGTATATTTAAACTCCAATACATATTTTTTTTCATATTTTCGTTAAAATGGAAATTGATAATAAAAATAATAGGTTAACCATGACTCACCATCTATCTTAACTCTATAACAATTTTTGTTCATTGAATGAATTAAAATTATTATTCAATAGCGGATAGAGACGATAACTACCATGCCATGCTACCGGAGCAGGATAATTCCAAATCTATTCTGCTCTAAACCATTTCTGACATGTCAGAAATGGTTTAGAGCAGAATAGAAATTTAAACAGGTGAAAGACAATAAATGTGGTTAGGAAGTAAGAATCTCTAGATACGTACAAATGCAAACGAAAATGGTTTAGAACAGAATAGAAATTTAAATAGGTTAAAGACAATAAATGTGGTTAGGAAGTAAGAGTCTCTAGATAAATACAAAGGCAAACGAAAATGGTTTAGAACAGAATAGAAATTTAAATAGGTGAAAGACAATAAATGTGGTTAGGAAGTAAGAGTCTCTAGATAAATACAAAGGCAAACGAAAATGGTTTAGAACAGAATAGAAATTTAAATAGGTTAAAGACAATAAATGTGGTCAGGAAGTAAGAGTCTCTAGATACCTACAAAGACGAAACGAGAGTCAGAGGTGTCTGTGGCATAACATAGGTTTTTCGCTTCCCTTTTTATCATCACAGCAATTTAAATAGAGTTAATGATGCCTGCGTTTTAGCATTTTAAAGTTCTCTTATTATATTTGACTCTAAAATGTCACCATTGCGACTCCTGAAACTGGGGCTTGGACATACTTACTGCCCGTGTATCCTACGATTACGTTACTGAATTACTCAATGTGTTTTATGAGGTAAACTGAACGCCCATCTAGTGGATTTGAAGAAATCCGATTTAGATTGGTTGCAATGAAGCCGAAAAAAATGGAAGAGAATTTTGCTGGCCTATTTTGAATAATAACCAATATCTGCTTCAATTATATTTTCAATGAAGAAAAATATATTTAAATAACAGCTCTAAATTAGTAACATCATTTTCTGTTTGATTGTATATTTAAAATATTCAATCCATCAAAATCGATCGAATTTTTCTAAGTAAGATTGAACTCCAGCATGGAATTTTTACCTTACTTAACTAGAATATTTTATCTAAAATTATGCCATAGAAATTGAAAACTCCTTTAATAAAATTCTTGCATTAATTTAGAATTCTTAAGAATTGTTAAAAAATTCGTGTTGAAATTCTGATACAAAAATAGCAAACAAAAATCAAAAATCTCTCATCAAAAAGTGTAAGTTTACAAGAAATACACAGCGCAGCATTTGTGAAAATTCTATCATATATAAAAAGTTATTGACATATAAAACTTGTTTGTTCTACACTATATGAAAACAATAAAGTTATATTTTCTACGAGGAGATTTCTGAATCACGACAACATCTCCGAAAGTTAATTTGTGTTTTAACATAAAATAAATAAAATAATTTCTGTTTTTGATCAAAAATTCAGTTTGATCAACAGGAAAGAAAAAAACATTAGAGATGACTGATATTTCATCAAGACTATGTTATTTAATATTCGAAGAAAGAAATTTTTTCCTAACACACGAAATTAATTATTGGTGCAAATATGAATTTATACATTGGTTTAACAAAAAGTTTTTATAAACAAAGTTTTTGAGATTAAAAGCACAAAATCTGTTTTTTTTCAAGATCTGATGAATCACAAAAAGAGATATCAGAAGATAATAAAATGAATTTGTTATCACAAATTATATACATTCATGGATGGTTTTGTAGTTGCCGTGAATATATAACCTTTTATCACATTAACGGATCAAATTTCCTTTTTAAAAGCACATTGCCTACAATTATACAAGATTGACCTTAGCGTTCTTTTAAACATCTTCATCAGACCGAAATTATAACTTTAAAATTTCAGCCATTTCTTCAATTCAGAATGGAATCTCTATTCTAAGTTCTCATAAAGAAGAGTTATCAACAAAAGATCTTGTCTGCGAATTGATTGAGCTGTTCAAAGTGAACAAATGATGTTGGAATACCAGTTTTCGAGTTCACAGAGAAACATGTCAAACTTGCAACTTCGGAAGGTGAATGTTTATATATTCTTATTCTGTAATTTTCCTTTAAAAGAAAATTCAAAGAAATTATGGACTAATGAGGAGCTTCAAAAGAATGTTTAAACTCATTTCATGTCTCTTTTGGCAACGTTATTCGAAGAGAGGATTAACCAAATCCACCGATATGACAGATAAGTTTCACGGCGAGTATGACGAAAAGTAAACATGTTTGTGCATAATTCATGGTCTGTACTTAGCTTGTACTTTTGGCAATAAATTCATTTTGTTGCTTTTCTTTATGGTCCATTGGATTTTCAAAAAAAATGATTCTCATACATCAAGTATGAGTTTTGAATATCGCTTATTCGTGATAAACTATTACGTATTATTTGGTATATTTCCCACTGATACTTATTTTCAGTTGTATCGTCTTTAAACATGATATACGTCAATGAATAATATTTCTGTGATTACCAAACACCATTGCCGTAACTTTTGATATCAGTGCGATTTTAAACTTGACGCTGGTCTGTCAGAATATCATGTCAATATTGGAATTAAAAAGAAATACGAATATAAAAATCTATATGGAAATTCCGAGGTTAAAGTGAATTCTGCGCTGAAAGTACCCCTGATATGCATCTTCTGATATTTGCATATGCATATCACTTGGCGCACTGTCTTATCTGTATTTTAAGTCAAATTGCCTGAAAATATGATCTCTGTTTTGCCTGTTTCTCAGTCCTGAAATTTCAATTATTTCATCTTTAAACTTGATTAAAATAATGTCAAACATCAGGCATGTGTTATTACAAAAGTACTACTAATATAATTTTAAATATTAACATAGTTTAATCATTTATTTCATCATCTTGTGAATATTGAAACATCCATGTGACCAATAAGAAGAATTTGGAATTGGACTAATTCTTGATTTTATGTGCTGAAATTCTGAGGTTTTTTTAGATACATACATATATACACATATGAAAATATACAGAAGTTTCTGGGACATATATCTGTCTAAAATGTTGCTTTGCATAAAATGTACTTAAATGATTATAATTAAATTGGAAAATTAATATTATCAATGGTTGGAAATGATAAAATATTGGAAGTCTCACCTTAAAGAAAAAGTTTCGATATTCTTTAAACAATCATAACCATTGCCATTTAAAATAAATTTTAGCCATTGTTAGATGTTAACTTTTTTAGGAAACAGTAAGGTAATATTCCCTAAATTTAGAAGTTCTAAAATTATTGTTTAAGTATTAATCAAAGTATTGATTTACAAAACGGTCAAAATACAATATGCAAATTTATAAATAAGGTTAATCATTTTCCTTTTGTCAATAAATAAAAACAAATAATAAAGAAAAATATATTTAACTTCGCATTTATTTACATATTTGAAAATAGAGGCGCTAGCATTATCTATGTTGAAAGTGTGCATCGATTATTCGACTATATTAAATTTCCCAAATAATCAGAATTTGTTAATTTAATGAATAATTGTTGACACAATATATTACTATAATATGATTCATGAACTTGAATGTAATTGGAATTCATTTAAGACCTGAAAATGACTTTATAATCATGGTGTGAGATATAGCTAGTTTAAAACTAAAAATAATGACTAATTGTATTTAAAAATCGACTGGAAAGATAAATTTATTTAAATTATTAAAATATTTAAAAATACATACTTAAAAAAACTTCCTTTTAAACAAATAGCATGTACAACTTGGAAAAAAGCAACATTGATGATGTATAAATACGTAGCATTAAACATTGATCCTCTTTTCAAAACTGTTAAATTGTGCACAGAACTGTCTTTCTTTCAGTACTTAGCATGAAGGGGTGCCCCTCTGTTTATGAAACTAACCACTTCTTGTATGAATTCTTTAGGATAAGTTTGATGCAGGAAATGTCCGCCATTTTGAAATTCCACTTTCTTGGCCCGAGGAAAATACTTTGAAAATAAGGGATCTGATTCTCTAAAGAAATAAACAAACAAACAAAAGAAAGATAATAAACGCATTGAAAGAATTTATCTATACTTAAAATAGTAAGTATAATAATAATTTTAAGCTGCTGAAAGGCAATCTGAATCTCAATCAAACCGAAAGTTTTAACAACCGCTGAAGAACAGCTCC
>JAOUZG010051192.1:1050848-1102839 GCA_026289955.1 Argiope argentata
CTGGAGATCAAATTATTCATTTATTGGACATCAAAATGTAATCATTTGCATATCTGGTAAAAAAACTCATGCATACGAAATTTCAAAGCATTCGGATGATTGCTTCATAGCGCGTTGACATTTTTGTTATAGAGTGTATAATCACGCTAACTAGTGAAATTTTGTTCAAAATGAGTTCGTAAATGACCTATATAACTAAAAAAAGTAGAAATGTCGGGGGCGGGGGGTTAAACTTGGACTTTCTTAGTATTAAAGATAAAAAAATAAATCCAATAATTCAAATTAGAGCATAATTAACATAAACAACTTCTGTTTTCAAACCTTTTCGATAACTGCAATATCTTTGGAACTAGGTACTAAAAATGATTTTCAAGCAATTTTAACCTTAATAACCTAGAGTTTCAATTTTGATACCAATCTTTTAAACCGAATGTTCACATTACTATTAGTTTTTTTTATAGGTTGGCTGTACGTATTTTACTGTTGTATAATATTCTTTCCAACGAAATTTTTTAAAAAATCAAATGTCATTATTGTTTTATTTTATCTATGACATATTACTCGCGCGGCAAAGTGAACAAGCAAACACATTTTACTAAAAGTTTTGTTGAATACAAATTTGATATATTTTCTTTTTCTGAAGAATATAAATACTTGTGAGGTAAGTGAATATATTATTTTTGCTATGAATCAATGTTTCGCATTATTTCATGCATAGGTATATCTGATTTCTTTATGGCGTTAATGTCTGAAGTATCAAAATTGATACCTGTTTTTTTTTTTCTAAATAAATGTGTAAAATAAATATTGTGATTTTTTTAGCTATTTTCCCTTCATCTAGGCCCTCAAGCAAACACAGTAACATTAAAAATAAATCACTTTCGTAAATCAGTCTACTAAGGGTTAACTGTTTCATCAGTTATTAGTATCAAAGGAATCTAGCTTTGTATTCCAGTTTGCCGAGAGGAATTTTTTCAATTATTGCTGATTATAAATGAAAATTTCTATACGAATGCATTATAAATTAAAGATATTATAAGTACCATAAAAGGGCACTGGAACACTTGAAATCCTTTCATATTAATAAATTTGCTTGCATATTTTATTCATGTATTTGCCTTACAGCTTACCGAGATGTCTTTTTTAAATGAATTTAAGTTTGAATATTTTTAAAAATACTTACATTTTAAATTGTGATTTAGAGCCATATAATAGCAAAACTTCTCCTTCAAATGTTCCAATTAAGTTTTGCTGTAGTTTATTGTGCATGACTGCATACGCAATCGCATCAAGGTTTAATTGCACTGAATATGTATTTCCTTCCCATTTCAACGGCAAAAGATCAAAATCGTAGTTTGATATGTATTCTTCTGTTGTTTTCAACTGTAAAAAATATTTATTTTTTAAAATAAAAATAATTAAAACTTGTATTTTGATACATCATTTAAATATAGCATCGATTTAAAATTTATTACTTACATCTGCAGCAAATGCTGTTGCCAATTTTCTCAAAACGGCCGTTAATTCTTCTTTGCTCATATCTGTCGGCATAGTGTCTTTTATATCCTTAATGTAGTTAAAGATAAAAGTCGGAAGTTTACCACCACCTTCTATAAAATTTCTTGGTGTACTCTCTTCAATAATGAGCTTCTCGACAGTTTCTGGCTAAAATGAAAAGTAAATCGAAATACTAGATTTTACAAAATCTCTTCAACCTTTTGAAGTATAATCAGAATTTCTTATTTATTTTAATTTGCTTCTGAAAATTAAGTGTATAGAAATAACAGAAAAAGTATGAAAATGTGTCTTCGATTGATAAACTGTTGATTGATTAATTTGCCATTTTTAATATTGATTTTTACACAATTCTTAGCAAAAAATCTATTTCAGATATTAAATTTACCGTGAAAACAATATAAATAATATATTTTATATCAACAAAATCAGATACTAATACAATTTTGTGGTTCATATATAAAAGAAAATTGAAGAGTGAATAAAAGTACGATTTTTATTCATCTTGCTCATTTTGTGAGGAAGAACTGAGCAGCGGTAATTGATTGCTATTTCATGTGACTTCAGCGTGATGAAACATGAAAAAATAGCATGCAACGTGTTATTATTTAGTTCTTTCTGTTCCCCTGTTCATAAATCTACTCAATAAAATCCATATAACAACGTACATTTTTTTAATTCATGACTGATTTTTTGCTATGTTGCACAAAATGGCAAAGTAATACAAATATACCGAATTCACTTCTAATTAAATAACATTCTTATACTAATCTGAAGAAATACACTGAACAAAAGGAGACCAAACGAGGAATTTATTAAACCTTGATTTCTACAGAATGCATTATATAAAAAAATAATATAAAACATAATTTTTTTAAATCCATTCCTACTTAAGTCAATAAAGAAATTTTTTATGTTAGTTACTTTTTATTAAATAATTACAATTAATGTAAATAATTTATCAAAAATTATTGATTTTTCTCAAAAATTAAACCCGCATTTTCACCTTCACGTCAAAATTAATGAAATCCTTGCATTTTACCGATTGAGCTATTGACTTCTAACGCTATATTTAAAGCCTCAAAAATTAATTAATTTTAATTATTTAACTGATATTTTAAGAAACTGTATTAACATCAAGAGTCACCCACTACAAGTTTTAAAAAACGTATTTGAACTTGTTATTGTTGTTGTTTCTTATGTGACTTGCCATGGACAAGCTCGCTGAGGTAGTCAGCGATTTTCAAGCCATGGGTGCATCTCTTGTTTTAAGCTGTGCCAACTAGGGCCATGAGTACGACTTAGCTAGCACTCATCACATTAACTTGCACAGCTCCTTTTTACGGAGGGGGGGGAATTCACACACCTTACAGATAGCACACAAAAGAACAATCATACCTTCCCTAGGAAATTAGAGAATGGTGACTTCGGGTATATGATTATTTTGACATATTGTGTATATGAAGAAAAGAAAGATGGATTTGACTTCTCCAAAATGGGTTCAAAGAGACTATGATGAAATGGCTACCAGCGAAACTAGTTAGTGAATACACTAACAGTCAGTCACAACTAATCTTCTTTATATATCTATGTTTTGTAATAAAGAGGTGAGTGTCTCTATCCAAATGGAGTTGAAAGTTATTTTAACTGAATTTAAGTAACAGTCAGTCAAAACTAATCCTCTTTATATATCTACATTTTGGGATAGCGTGATGAGTTTCTGTATCCAAATGGAGTTGAAAGTTATTTTATTTGAATTTAAGTCCCTATGATTACGGTATGATTCCAAAGAAGAAGGAATCTCTCTGTGATACTTATACTGAAAAGTTTAAAAAAACTGCTAAGACCTCAAATCCCTCAATCCGGAATATATACATAGATAATATTACTTCATATATTTTTTCAGCTTTCATATCATTTGAAATAAATTGCATTATATGCAAAGTATTAGATAAAAGAATTATTTATATTTCAAATTAATATCACTTCTGTTTCGGCTGTAGTTATAAGATTATTATTACTGAATTACCAATTACGACATTTTAAACTTGTATGTTAACTTTTGCAACCAAACTAAATTATCCATGTTACTGAAAAAAGGCAAATGATAATTGTAATTCAGAAAACTGAAGCAATGCGTTCTTAGCATCAAAAAAGAAAAGTTATTAATACTATTATTTCAAAGAAAAGTTGGCGGCTATTTTGATTTGAATTTAAATGCTAAGAGAGGGATTTGGTCATTTGGCGACTTCTTACTTTTGACTTGAATATTTAGCAACGGCTGGGTACCTCATGTTTGTTTTACCTGCCATACTCTACCTGCTATGTCAAATTTCATTCGCTACATAGCATGACACATGATCGTTGTAAAACACTTTGACACCACTAATGCTTCAATTTCTTCTGAAATACTATGCTATCTCGTATTTTACTAAACTTCCCAATAGCACTCAACAGATTAATAAGAAGATAACATTAGACACTGTTATAAATTCGAATTGTTATAACTAATTGTTATTAAGTGCCATAAATTTAGATTCCTTATGGAAAGTTAATCTTTACTTATAATAAAGCACAATGTGTGTGTGTCTGTTGGCGATGTACAGGCCAGACCGTTCGACCTACAGCTACCAAATTTGGTATATGTATACCTTGGGTGCCGAGAATGTGCACCTCGGAGCCCTTTTTTGAATTTTTAATTAAAATTTTAATTAATTAAAAAATAAGCCAAATTTTGACGTTTTTTCGCTATAACTTCCGAAAATATTACAGCACAAAATTGATTTTTACATCATGACAAAGCTCAAAAAATTAGCTATTCAATGATACTGATGTTTTGACCTACAAATTAAAACTCTATTTTTAATGATTTTTTAAACATTTAATTTAATCGTTTTTTTTTCAACAATTTATTTTGCATAAAATAAAAATAAAATGTTTTCTTCTCGAGAATCTCAAAAAAATCAGCTTTTAATGAAATGTTGCCATCACATTTTCAGAAGTTCTGATTTAAAAAAAATTAATTACTACCAAAAATAAAGCAGAAAAATATAATTTTCGTCACGTGATTATATGAAATGAAATAAATGAGAAATGTGATATTTTTTAAACAATAAATGCAAGAGAAACTTTTTATTGATCGTTTGCAATAACAAAATTTTTTATTCAATTAAAGAATTAAATTAAATAAAAATATATTGCAAAAGTGCGACAGTTAAAACTAAAAAAGAATTTTTAGAAAAGCACCAAACGATAATCTTCTGAGAGCGAAATTAATTAGTTAAAAGCAAGAAATTTTAAACGTACTTGAAAATGACGTCATTTCAAAGAAACGGCGAACAAAATGCAATTGATAATCAGTAGTAGTAACATATTTTTGAATTCGTGATTTTTTTTAATTTTTAAAGCAATAAGACATGTTTTTAATTGTTACTTTTACTTATGTTAAGAAGATATTTTTTGCAAATCAAAGAATTCGCCTTCATGATTGCAATTTATCTCCGCATTTTAATGAATCATGCGATATAAAAACGCATCTGCTTTCAACGAATCATACGTAATAATAAATCTATACTGATAAAAGTAGGTCAGCTATTTGAAAAAGCATCTTCTTTCAAACTTTCAAACAAACTTCTTCAAACAAACAACAACTTCTTTCAAACGTAATAATTAACAATGCAAAATTTGTAAAAGCATATAAAACTATTTTTTACCCGCTTAGTTTGGAGACATCAAAACTTTCTAACCAAGACAATATCATGTTCTCACATGAGAAAAAATAAATCAACTATCATTCCAAATAAAACATAAAAATTTCCGGTACGTGTCTGCAAAAAATGGAACAAATATGAAACATGATATTTTTGGAGAGTAAATGGATGGAAACGTTTTCTCTGATATTTTACTATACATATATTACTAATCCAATTAAACAGTTTTATTTCAGGCAAATATGGCTTAACATCTACAAGGCATCTTCTGTAATTGAAGCCCAACATCTAATTACTTAATTTGTTTGGGAGAGACATAAATCTCTTAATAATTGGTCTAAGTGAAATATATAACTAGTAGATTGAGGGAAAAAACGCTGATGAATTAAATTTTTACATATATCATCTGCTCTGTGAATCATATTTAACAAAATATTCTTGAGACAATAAGTCCTAAAAATGAAAAAAGTGGCACTCCAATGAACTAAATCAATCATCAAAGCTGATCGATCTATGAAAATTTCAATATAATTATTCGATAAAAACTGGCAATTTTAGATCACTTTATCAAGATATCAAAGAAGCCAATCAGAGTTACTCTAGAATAATTGGTCTAGATTATGAAAATGATGATTGTTCTAAACTTGCAGTATTCAGAACTGAATAAATCAATCAGATTTGATCGCAGAAGATAGAAATGTTTATCTATTTATTTAGAAGTTGAAATATTAAGAATATTTTACAAATATGAACCTGAAAGATCAAAGGAATTTAAACCATAGTTTTGTTTATATGTTTATAAACCTAAAAAATGTTATTATTGGGAGCATTTACATACATATAAAAATAAAGTTAAAAACTGAAGGTTTCAATTAACCTGTGAAATTTTTGCTAAATAATTCCTTGAGATCTTATAAATTATAAAAAATATATAATGTTTCAATTTCTGTATTGAACATAAAACTTTAATGTCGGACTACTTTGCTTTCAGTTCTTAGTTTTATTAAAGGCATGCTTGGATTGAGTAAAAATTCCTTCATATTAAGTGCACTTCCATCATTTCTACTTTAAGCTAAAACTGAATTTTAAGTGCACTGATAGGAAATCAGAGACTGATGTGGAGTTCAAAGATAGGACTGCTTAAGGCCTACATAATAGGATAAGTGAACTACATGATTATCGAAATTTAAAGCTTAAAAATATTTTGCTGAAAAACTTATTATGAGACCAACTTACATAAAAAGAATTGATTTAACCCTTTAGTCGGCATTAATACTGGCGAACCGACTGGTCGCCAAAGGCGGCTAGTATAAAATAAAAAGGCTTATGGGATTTATGCATACTTTAAAGCAGTATTATTACCTTTCTGAAAGCATATTCCATTGCAACTTTTCCTCCTATACTGTGACCTACAAGAATGACTTCGTTTATCTTATGCCTATGAAGAAATTCTTCTAAATCATTGGTCATGGCCTCAATCGAATATTCATCACTCCACGGACTTTCCCCATGATTTCTAGCATCGATAGCATAAACCTGAAACAAGCAAATGGTATTCCATTGCATTTTAATAATTGACTTTTAAATTCTGAACCAACTTTTGGTATAGAAATGTAGTTATTTACTATGAGTAAATATCGTTATAGTAGATCTATAAAACATATTCTGGAATCCACTGATGTCCCTTAGTTAATTTATCGTACTATTTGGAAATGTCATGTTGGATATTTTGCGTATAACTATGAGTCGTGATTAGATGACGTTCATAACATATGAGACCACATTACATTAAAAGGAGGATGTTTCGCATTTAACATACATTATATTCACATTCTAGGCGGATCCCTCGGTGAAATTTAAATATTCAGTGAACTAGCAATCAAATAAGAATATTATAAACACAAGCAGTTAACATTCAAATGGTACAGATTTTTTTTCCAGAAAATTGTATCTCAATTCTGTTATTCTCGAGTTTGAAACTGATATCTTATCATACACCACTGAAGCCTGCAGTTGGCTATATTCAGGGAACTATTATGCAAATAAAGACATGCTTAATACTAAGATAAGCATTTAAAATTCTAATGGTATAAATTTAAACTTCCAGAAAATTGTATCTTGGCTCTGTTATCCTACTATTTATAAGCCAAGGCCTTACTATACACCATTACAGCTTAAAAAGGGTTGTATTGCTGATCTCTTGAATAATCAATGAATTATTAACGAGATAAATATATTCTGAACATTAAGATCTTAATCTACAAATAGTACAAGTTTTAGCTCCCGGATAATTTTATCTCGATTTCATTAACTCCTGATTTCAAAGCTAAAACCTTAAAATATACCATTTCAGCCTACAGATGGTTGTACTGTTGTTTCTAAAATATTCAGTGAATAATAATGCAAATAAAGATATTCCGAATATTAAGATACGTAATTAATTTTCAAATGGTACAGGTTTCGTCTCCCAGAAAATTACATGGTATATTTGCAAAGACATTCAAAATAATAATTCCTTACCATTGAAATACAAGTTCCTTGTCTTTCATTTAGATTTCGTTTGATATACGATTTTAAAGCGGATAAATTATTATTGAATAAAATATTACTCCATAATTAAATATAAAATATTGTAAAATAAAAGTTTGGAAATTTATTTATAAACAAACATTACTAATATATAAGCGGACAAGACTTTTAAGCAATGAAAGCTCAAATAGTAGTTGCTATAAAGTCATAATTTAAAGTACAAAAATATATTTTTAAACTATATGATAAGATTTTAGGATTATAAAAATAGAAAAAAATATCCTTTGTTATATTATTGATAATTATTTAAAGTACAAAGCAAGCGTTTTTAAAGATATTAAAGGTATCGAGTTTTTAAAAAAATTGTCATTCTTTCATAATCTATTAAATAGTATAGAATCGTGGCATTGCCGTGTGGGAGTCCCACGCAAGTGGGAATTCTATAATACATCTCGGATGACATTTCGATTATTCTGAGTTAAATATTTTTAAAATGCATATCCCCGACTTCCAGAATTTGATTTCCTGCTTAAGAATCTATTAAAAAAACTTTATGGGTTTGATAAAATTTGGCATATTATTATATGAGCACTCTGAATAATTTAAACTAGGATAAATATAAAACGCAATATCTGTATAGATGGAAGGGACATTTACAATGTCTAAAATATTAAACAAAATTTAAAATTCTTTTTAAATAAATGATTTTGTATTTTGGTGGCAAGAAATCTCTATTACTAATTTTTTATTTAGTATTCTGATAGAATAATTAGACCATGTTTACCCATGCATAGTGATGAGTATCTTTTAACATATCTCTTAGCAAGTAAAATTTCATTATAAAAGTGTAATATTTAACAAAAAACAGCAAAAGTGGTATCCTTGAAACTTTCTCGCATATTTTTTATTAAAGGCTCTCTTTCACCCCAACTCCTGCATAAAATTTTAATGATAGTAAAAGGTAGTGATAATCAGTGTTCATATATTTATATTTAGGTCCACATATGAACGCTACTTGCTTCGTACTTTTGAAAAGGAAATCGATAATCGAGAGTTGTACCCTACACCATTACAAACAATATATAATTAAGTATAACATTTTGCTAGCTTTGGAAATTAACCACTGGGGTGTTGTTAATTCACAAGTAATTGAAAAATGTATATGTATTTATTACTCATTACAATCAGTTGAGAAAGGATAATTGATATAGATCTATAATTGTTGTTAGGCAATCACATACCGAAAAACATTTATTTATTTAAGTCATCGATCTTTAAATTTATATAATAAAAAATGCACGAAAATACAGACTAACAGATGGATGTCTTATCGTCAAATTTATTTCAAAATCTCATCAGGACCTATACTTTAGATTATAAAATTGGGAAAATTTTCTTCTAATTGATTTAGTATTTTTTTTAATCATCGCAATTATATGTTTGCAAATATATAAAAAAGCAGGCAAACAATGCTTTGACAGAACTTGTTCCAAATTTTAGATCTTAAACAATGCACGTTTTATCTGTTTAGCTTTTTATATTTCGAAATTATCTTATTCACTTGTATAGAAATAGCCAGGCCTAAAGATTACCTCTGAATGGATTCTGAACAAAATTTGATAGAAATCTACAAATCTGATATAAAGATAGCATCAAAACTGTCATTTTCCAAATTCAAAATGATTTTGAGTTTTCTTGTTTACAGACAAACAAGAACAATTTAATTTGGGAAGGAGGCAGGTTTTAAATGGCATTCAGGAAGATTTGAAATGTAGAGATTCATTATAAAATCTGGTACAAAATTTTTTTTAAAGATTTCAACATATTTTCTTTGTATAATACATATACGATAATATTAAAATGTATACAACTGGAAATGTCACTTTTTTTCCAATTTAAATTTATAATTATAATATGAGTGTTCTTATGTATGTTAAATATATAGATCTGATTGAAAAATAAATCAAATATGTACTTTGTTCATTCATTAAATGGAAACAGTTAAATTTATCAATATCTGTATGTTTTACTTATTTGACATCGTAAAAGTTGATATCATATAGTAATCGAAACAACCGTTATTTTAAAAATTAACTTTGAAACTATTATAAAATATACTGTTATAAACAATGCAAATCTATTTAAATAAAATATATGTTAGAATGTCAGATAATTCTAAAATCATATATTTCATACATTTCATATAATTTTTATTACATGTATGCAAATTCTTAGTTAAGTGACTAATTTTATTATATCAACTTTCAAATAAATATCATGGTTAATATCATATAAATATATATAACGTATATTAATGAAAAATTACCTTCCTTCCTGTATATTTCATGATATCTGGAGCTGTCTGCAGCCATGTTTTTCTTGTTTCCACCATAGAGTGAAGAAGAACAACGGAAGCAATGTTATTGTTTACATAATTAGGGACATACACGTCGTATTTCAACTCCATAGTCTTCATGATATAAAACATAATATAAAAGGAGTTGAAAATTAAAAATCTGGGGATCAATAAATATCATTTAAAACAGGTTAACTTTTTTAAACATTAATATTAAAGGTTTTAAAAGTAATTAAAGAAGAACCATTGAAAATTTCCATTTTTTAAAACATAAATTGTTAATTTAAACTATGTTCTAAGTTCAAAATATTTCGGTGGGGGCTTCGATGCTTGAAAACACTATAGCCACTTAAAAATACTAATCCAAGATATCTTTTTATCAATTTTATTTTCTTTCTTTTTATCAATTTTTTTATCTAATTAAAAAAAAATGTTTGTGCATAAAATTATTTTACAAAGGATTAATTTAAAGAATCAAATATCTATCGAATCTTCATTTGAATAATTAGATAAGAAAAAAATCCATATGTATCAAAATATGATTCAAATAATTAGATTAGAAAAATCACATATATATCAAAATATAATACAAATAGTTAGATAAGAAAAATCATATTGTTTATCAAAGTATATCATTACACACAATATGACCACTATTAAAATAAAGAAAAATTACTTCATACATTAAAATATAATAATTATTATTAATAAAGATTGCACCATGTTTGAAAATGTTATTCAAATTAAATAAATAAAAAAAATTCTTTCAGTCCACATTTTTTTCAAGAAAAACTGTATAAGATATCAAAATATGTTAAATTAATCAGAATTTAAATAAATGAATCCATGAAAAATTATATTTTAATGGGTTATAAAATTATTATTAAAAAATAATAGCAGATATATAACAAAGAAATGCATATTTAAAATCACTATATTTTAATGAAACTTACCGAATTTCCATGAAGCAAAGATAAGAAATCTATCAACATTAGTAAAATGGTAGAAAGATTCTGTAGCTTTCAATAAACATATAATATTTCCTGATTGCTTTTTCGTCCTTCGAACTCGCTTCAAATGTGTCTGCGAAAGCTAAAACCAATATAAGCACTAGAAGGAAAGAGCCTACTGTTTCTTATTTGTCAGATTACAGACAACTACCTGCTTTAGGAGTTTATAGTTCGTGAATTTGTATATCATTCATGCTTCGAATATAATTATTACTAAATTAAAGGCATCACTGCTGTTTCAATTCAAAATTGATTTCAAAGGAAAATTTAAGAAGTTACTATAAAAATCTTTTTTAATAAAAAAATAATTTCAAAATTTGATAAAGAATTTGAACACGAGCTAGTTATAAAATACATAATATATTTAATACTTTTAATATGGACCATGTGATTAATACGAGACATCATCATGGTATGTGAAAGGAAGTACAAGACGATTAAAATTAATTTATTTCGTTATTTAGAATAAGAGGCCATTGGAGAATTTGTTTGGAAATTCACCAATAGATGGCTCTGTAAAGAAGTAAAAATAACGATAAAAGTTTAAAAATAAAAGAATGATTGAATAAATCATTTATTTACTCAATTGTATGCTCTATGTGTCTACTTTGTCAATCATAAATACGCAGAATATAAAAAACCATTTTCAGTAGGAATGAAGAAATCATTTTGATCAATGCTAGCTTTCAAGTTCACTTTTTCAGTAATGTGTCCTTGATAAATACGATTGATTGTTGAAAAAATCCCACAGCCAGATATAGCAAGGGTCCAGATCTGGAGACCGTGCAAACTGAATAGAAAACTACATAGGACTTCATATTCATCAGAGAAATGAGCTTGAATTACATTTGTTACACGATCTACAGTCTAAGCAAGGCAAGTTCCATAAGTAACAACAACAAAATAAACCATTATTTTTAAAACCAGAAACCCCGAGTTTTTCTTTCGGGACGAGGTAATTTCTGAGCAAAAGGTAAGTATGCCTACAATGTTTATGAATGTGGGAATTGAAAGATGACAAGGAAGTATGCGTTTCATTTTTTAAAATATTTGTAAAACAAACAGTACAAACCAATACCGAAGAAAGAGGTAAAAAAATGATGTACATCTGTTTTTAAAGTATCTTAAATAAGGCACATGTTTTCCAACAATTCCATTATGTTTTATATTTTTCTAGCTGCAGCTTCCACTTACTTTTTCTGAAACATTTTTTTAAAGTCATTTTTATTTTAAAACGAGCTTAACCCTTCTTTGCATGATGATGGAAATTTTCATCATAATATTTAGCGAAAAAAAATTGTACTTAAAACAGGTGTACTGTAAATCGGTTGTTGCTGGCAAAGTTTTTCACAACGATTGCGTAATAAAAAACACAGCTGTGAAAATAAAATGCCCACAATCATTATAGCGGGCATGGGTTTATCATTCCACTGTTTGTTGTGATTGGAAAAAGCGTATGACTTCTTGAATATTTTTTATAACTAATCTGAATTTTTTTTACTTATAAAAGCTATAATGAGTGGAGAAATTTAGCAGAGACGGCCAATGAAGATTTTGTACTCAGCTTAATATGTAAATTTGCATGATGATAGATATTTCCATCAGGATTTTTTTTAAAAAAAATATTTTATATATAAATTTATGCTAGGATGTTTTAAACCTTTTTCACTTAATATAGAGCATGAATTGTATCACTCTGACCAATTTCACATAAAAAAGAAACGAAAAAAAAATCATGCAAAGATGGGTTAAGATTTTAGTTCTGTATGTTACTACTATTTCGTAAAGCATATATTCAACTACCTGTTGATTGTCAATACATCCAGCATTCAGCAATATATATTTCTCTTTCAAAATGTACCTTTCACAAGACAGAGAAAATTTTTCATGTATGAATAATACAAACCTTTTTAATGAGACTTTTATAGACAAGGAACAAAAATATTCATTATGCTTTATATTTAAATTTTAATGCTTTAGAAACGAAAACATTATTGACATTTTCATAAGGAGTGCATCAAAATTTTTAGAATGATTTACAATTTTCTTATTTTAAATATCACGAACTATAGAATGATCCATAAAAACTATTCTAACAAATCAAAATTAGAGAATGTTATAAAACAGACGAACCTCCAATATTTGTGCCAACACATTCAAAATAAAAGGGGGATAACAAAAGACTCCATAAGTAAAATAATTACAATTATAAATGTAAAAAATTGAAATATAACGAAATTATATAAAATAAATCTTGCCTCAGTAATTGAAGGATAAACTATAAAGCCGAGAAGAATCAGTGAAGTGGTTTTAAAAAAATAATCCAGCAAAAATGCTGAGAAGTAAACGTTTATCAGATTGAAGTAAAAGTTAATTGTTTATCAGATTAAAAACTACTGAATCTCTTAAAAGCCAAGGAAGTTTATGAAATGTTTCAGATAATTCGGATGAAAATTTTCGGATAATGCATCATATTCTTCCGAAAATTAAGCTTTATATTTATAAAAACTATATCTTAGCATTATCAAAATAGAAAATACAAAGGAGTGTTTTAAGGCCTTTGCATTTTCTATTTTGATACCACAAATTAATCTCTATTAAAATATTTCTTTAATCATTGCAATAATTTGCTGATTTCCATTAGATTAGAATAATAATATTTATTAAAAATAAATGAGATTAATCGCTTTTTAGATTATCTCAAATTTTAAATGTCCATTCTCCTCCATTAAGTCAAACCAACTGATGTTTTATTTAACGATAAATGCACTTTAATATTTAAATCATTTTGCGAATGAACGGAATATTCAAATCATAAATATAGACAATCATGTTTATTAAAATATAGCAGTAAAAATGACATTTGAATTAAATTATAATACAGATTTCTAACTTTCTGGTTTTACTATTTCTTTAATATTTCAAATAGAAGCTAATCTGTTCTCCTTTTTTTTACCCTTCTTGATTCAAATTAAAATTATTCCTCTGTTTAATGGCTCCATTTAAAGATAATCGGAATATATTTTTTAAATATAGACATGGTAAACTGGAGTCGTGATCAAAGAATAATACCTAATTTAGTAACCCTTTTCTAAAATTCTGCATGAGATCTAAGGTTGACCTACGGTCATGATATTTGAATTCGAAGCCGAATATTTGTGGCTAATCTATGGCAGCTATAAATATCTCGCAGTGCTCAATTAGGTAAATATATGATTTTAAATAACATGAATATATGGAATATTCAACTATAATTGTAAAGTAATTTTAAAATGTATTAATTAAATAACTAAAATATTTTATCAAACTTCCTTTTTTAATATTTTTTTGTGAAAATGCCATGATAAAATTGTTATTAAATATTAATTTCATTAAAATTATTTTAAAAAGAAAAAGAATGATTTTACAAATATATGCATCAATGCGCAGAATAGTTTTAATATTATACATAAGAAATTTAGAAATCGCATCTCTTATAATTAGGTAATATTTGTGGCTTGTAGCTACTATACTAGTTTCCGGCCCAAGTTTGTAGAACTAATACATTTGTGACCGATATACAACACGAAAATAATTGCAAGTTTTGCCTAACGTTTATACAATAAGATACAATTTTTAGTCTAATTCTAATTAGTGTATCGTTATCATTTTAAATCATAAATTTATTCATTTTTTGCGAGTTTTAAATTGATATAGAATATTTTTATAACCACCTTCGGTTAGAAGAAATAGCAAAAAGTAATGGCATCATCATTTTTGAAGGCTGAAATTTGCAAGTGTATATATTGTAAATAACTGAATAAACAATGTTAACATCACTGATTTACTTTATAGGAAAAGAGTATCTTAATTGTTGCTATGAACACAAAGTAGCGAATGAAATTGGCGAACTTGATTCAGTTTGTGTTGTTGTTGGTGTTTCTAAGGGCACTTGCTATGGACAAGCACGCTGAAGCATTCAGCCAACTACGGCCAAGAGAACGCCAACTACGGCCAAGAGAACGTCTTAGCTACTCACGCATCATATTCGCTTGCACAGCCCCTTTTTACCGGGGGACACATTCACACATTTCACAGATAGAACAAATGAAGAAGAGCCGTGGCGAACTGGGATTCGAACCCAGGATACCCAAATGACGTTTAAGACACGCTACCTCTGAGCCAGGACATTTATGATTCTGTTTGTGAGACAAGAGAATGAGTTTTTTTTGTAATATTTCTCGCAAATGGAAGGTGGTGGCGGAGAGTTGAAAGATTATGATTCATATGAAAGGCTTAAAATTTCAAATGAAACAAAAGTTGGTAAAATATATTTAGTGATCGTGGGATTCTGCTAAATTTTTTTTCCTCTTGAAGAATATACTGAAGTAGTGATTTTGAATTTTCTCTTGAATATGAGACGTGAAGTACATAGAGAACCATTTCATATTTACACATCGCAAAATATCAGCAAATTAATATTTGCTTTTGGAAGAGAAGAGATGACAATTAATGGCATATTACACTCACTGGCCAATGAATTAGAAACTTTTGAGATTTACCTTTGAGTTCTCGCTAAGGATGAAGTATGCAAATTTTTTGTTATTATGTGGGTTATTCGTGGTTAGAATACTGTAGGTAACGTGTAAAACTCTTTTTCGCGATGAATGAAGTAAAATGGAAAAAAAGATAGATCTTTCACCATTTGAAAAAAGGGCTTACTGTTGGTGCCAGTTTATCAGGTGCCTCGATATCGAAGATAGCAGATCTTACTGGGTTCCCAAAAGTAGCCATATCAAAGGTTTTCAAAAACTGGAAACAGAACCTACAGTCCTTCTTTAGAAGATATAACTGAGGTTCGAGTACAGTTTTCCAAGAGCGTGATCGACATCGTCTTCGACGATTGTACGGCAGAACTGGGACTCGACTGCGCAGTCCATCTGACACAAATCGTCAACCACGGCTCTCCCCAACAGATTTCAGCTCGAACCACGTGCATAGAATTGCAGAGAATAGGAATATCTAGTCGAGTACCTGTGAGAAAACCACTCATTTCTGCAAACACGTAAAGATTCTTTTGCAATGGAGTCGGGAAAGAAGATACTGGGCATTTGAAGTTTGGAAACGGGTAATGTGGTCGGATGAATCCCAGTACACCTTATTTTGCACTGATGGAAGACGTCGAATTTGGCGAGAACACCATTAAGCCATAAATCCATCATGCCTTACTCGCACTATGCAAGGGTCTGGAGGGACTATCCTGATCTGAAGCATGTTCTGCTGGCATGGAAATGGTGCCCTGGTGTTCCTCGTGGGTAAATAAACAGTCATGCGATACCTGGATATACTGGCAGATCAAGTGCACCCTGCAATGTTGCATTTTTATCCTGATGCCGACGGATACTTTGTGGGTCATAATTCAACTATACATCGTGCCAGAAGTGTTCAAAATCGATTCGCTGAGCATCAATTTGACTTCCAACACCTTTCCTGGCCATCGCATAGCCCGGATCTTAACCCCATAGAAATTGTGTGGGATATGGTGGAAAGACACATCCGACAGTACTCTCCTCCTCCATCTAATTTACGAGATATACATAGCTGCAGAGCCAATGCTTGGTATTCTTTGGATTTAAATGCACTCCAGAAGCTTGTAGACTCGATGCACAAACGAATCAAAGCAGTTATCCGTGCAAAAAGCAGTCCAATAAAATATTGATCTTGGATTTCTAATTCATTGGCCAGTGAGTGTAGGAGTTATAAAATTTTATATAAAATAGTATCGGTAACAAATAGCCGTACCGGAAACTTATAATTCTCATATATGAGGTACCGTCCCTCCAAGTGGAAATGTTTAGGATATAAAAATAAATTCAAGCTTGAATATTTCAATTAATGATGCAAATTTTCTTACATGCACAAGCGTATTCTATAACCTTTTCCATTATAGTTGAATTAATAAATCAATAATTACAGTTATGGCAAAAGGAATGAAAACACAAGAGAATTGTCAATATAATTTATTTAATTTATTAAAAATTAATGAAATACATGATGTTTTACAATAAAATATGATGTGTTCAATTAGCAGCTCTTACAGGTTGTGAATTTTAAAATTTGGATTTCATGTCACTGTTTCCATTGATGAAATTTGTAACCTCATACACAAATCTTTTCGGATCCTCAAAGTGAAGTAAATGAGAACCACCTTCAAATCCAAGTTTTGTTGCTCGAGGAAAACATTCTAAAATGCGTGGATCTTTGTCCCTAAAAATAAAATATTCCAACTGTTACAATGAAACAGGATGCTAACAGTCAATGATACTTAGTAATAGAAAAATCAATTTTAAAAGCGTGATTTAGGAATTGATTAAGCAAATGGAACTATCAGTACTAGATTATACTGTAACAGTATCTTTAAACTACACCAATACCACAAATACATAATATTTCTATGAAACTGTTAAATAAAATAATTCCTATAACACTATTAAAAATTTAGCGTTAGTTGTGATGGTTCAAAAAGTACTGGAATCTCTAATTCCTTAGAATATTATCAACTGAATTTTTTCTGATGTTAATCACTTATTTAAATATATTAATGCTAGATTATTAATTCTAGAAATATATTACAAAACAAAAGCAAATGAAATACTGTCATAAATTTCATTGGGAATATAATAGCATCTGTGTAGTACGATTCTACGTCTTATTACATAAATAATTGGGAATATACATAGTATAAAAACTTTTAAGTCACGAAAAGGTATGTTCATGTAGTCATATATGGATATGAGTGTCATCATATATATATATATATATATATATATATATATATATATATATATATATATAGTCTTTCAAATATTTAAAACTTCTTTTATGAAATTGAATTGCATATAAAGTTCAGAAATATACTGCAAAGGAATTTCTCAAATATAATTTTGAATAGTACAAATATTATTTTATATAGTTGATAAAAGTATTATTTTGTACAACTATATAAACGAAAAAACTGAACATGATATATTAGTCGAGTTTTTTTTTAAGTAGTGCAGATAATAATGATATCCTCAATTCAAATACTTTTTTCAATACCTATTTTTATGTCATTTGATTGGCTTCTTTTAACTTTAGTGACGGAGGTACTACAGAAAGAACACACATGTCAAAATTCAAGTGATGCAAATTCTTTGATACCAAAATGTGATATTTGTAAAGATAATGTTGATTAAATACAAAATACTTTTTTTTGTAATTTATCATGCAATAAAAATAACACATCAGATAATTTCTTAGATAGCAAAATTCATATATAATCTATATTTTTATAAATAAATTCTTTAAAGTAAAAAAAATATTTTATCAACTCTTCATGTTTATTTTTAATTATTTCACATCGGCAACTATTCAGTAAGCCATCGAAATAAATAAGTTCAACCTTCTGAAATTCAAACAATTTTAAAATCTTTTTACTAAAACGACCAGTAAAAAAGGAAATATTTTATGATAACAATAAAGAATGTGTATACGATAAATATATGCGAATACCAACACGATAAATTATTATTAAACATTATTGCACATAATTAAGTTTTACATCATTCTAAAATTTAAAAAAATAAAACACACTTTTTTTATTACTATCAAATATAATTGCTTCATTTCCCCCCCTAAATTTAAGTAATTTTTTTTAAAAATATGTTTTTAATAATTTCTAACAACGAATGTCATTATTAAAAAGAAATCCAAATATTTTTATTGTTTCTTAAGTATTTAATTGCCTAATTTTCTATTATATCTAAAAGACAAGGAAAAAGTCGATTATCTATTGTTAATAACCTGAGGAATCAGAAAATGAAGTTACAATCGCTACAAAATAGAACGTGCAATTCGAAAAAGATTAATCTGGATATTTATTTTCTAATGGCACTATGATGTCATGGCTCCATAAAAAACTTCTATTTAAACAGATCAGATATAAAATTAATAGGATTTTCATGTCTGTCATAATTTTTTGCTTAAATATCTCATACAGACATTAATTGCGGTTATTAGGGATGGAAAATTATTTGAAATTAAGTTCCCTTAATATTTTCGTCGAACTAGCTAATCACCAGAAAAGCTATTAGAAAAAATGTACTAAACTGAAAAAAAAGTTAACGAATTTTTTTAAGCACGGATACACCATGAAGGAACTTCTAGAAAGAATATTGAATAAAAAATACTTACACTTTAAAGAAAGATTTTGTTCCATAAATAAATAAAGCATCACCTAGGTAAACACCTTTTACATGTTGACGTATTTTTTCCGTAGTCAAAAACTTTTCTAGGGCATTTAAATTAGCTTGCCATGCGAAAGTACCATTATGCTTCTTTAGAGGAAGCATGCTCATATCAATTTTCACTCTAGCTAATTTTGAATTATTATCCTGAAAAAAAAATATAAATTCATTTCAACATATTATAAAAAGTAATTGAATTTCAATGATGTTTATTAAGATTAATAAAATCTCATCTAAAATTAATGAAATCTCAAAGTGAAATTATGCTTCATTAGAGGCAGCATGCTCATATCAATTTTCTTTTTAGCTAATTTTAAATTTCCATACAGAAGGAAGGTACAGATTCATTTCAGCATACATATAAGTTATTTTGATTAGATTTAAATAAAGTTTTTTTTAATTATATCATTGAAATCTCATTTCTCAAAACTTTTAAATAACAGAATTTTTGAAAAAAATATTCTATAAATCACAATGCTGAATTTCCGAAATTTATTAATTATTGTAATTTTAAATCAGAGATAATTTCTCCTTGATTTCAGTAATTTGAAAGTGTTTTCCTCAATATTTGTCTTTGCGCCTTTTTCATATTAAAAGAAGACTCAAGATTTTAATTTCAGCCCTTTAAATATTTTATAGGTTATTAAAACGGTACTATCACATTTAATAAGCACTCATGATTTTAATTTCAGTTCTTAAAGTATTTGATATAAGAAAAAATGCTACTATCATACTAAAAGAGCATTCATGATTTTAATTACGGTCTTTTAAATATAAAAATATAAATTATATAAACGTGTAAAGTAAACATAAAAGAATTTTAAGGATGAATGAATATAGTAAATTATTTTAAAATTAAAGAGAAATGTGCAAAAAATTACAAAACATTCCAACAGATAAAATATAATAAAAGAACGAATGAATAAAAATTAATTTAAAAAAGCCTAATTCCCCCAAATTTTTTAATAGATCAAATAATCCAATGTATTTACACGATTTTTTTCTTATTTGAGAAAATATTGTAACTTTTCAAATATTTCCAAAAATCCCAAAACATTTATCAATTAACCCCCGTAATTAGTTTCAAAAAAAAGTTTCAAATAAAAATGAGGTCCATCTCATCACATTAGCAATGTCTTTTGAAGAACAGATAGGTCACCTAACCCAGTTATATGAAAAATGCCGAAAAGTGACTACGTTTGTTTCAGTTAATTAACGTTTTTGTAACTTTGTTATTTATTATCGCATCTTCCCAATAAAAAAACTAATTAACCGACCAAATCAATATAGTGAATTATCTAATATCTCAAACTTTCTACTTTAATGTAAATAATTTTCTTTTAATTCAGTTTAGCTTGCAATTAATTTTGCTTAAAAATTTATGGAATTCTGATGATAAATTTGTAAGTTCAAGGATTTTTGAAAAATAACTTTTCCAAATGTTAAATGAATCTTATGAGCATTCAATTACATTGCGAAAATTATTATATATTTTTCCAAAATGGTTTGACATTCTCGCGATAGTAAACAACAAAACTAGAAAACATTTGTCGGCCTCCTGGCACAGAGGTAGCACGTCTTCCTAGTGATCAGGGCGTCCCGTGTTAGAGTTCCGGCGAGGGCATGGGTGGTGTTTTGTGTTTTACTTGTGTGTGAATGTGTTCCCTGTAAAAAGGGGCAGTGCAAGCGAATGAGATGCGTGCCATCTTCATATGAGCTAGAAGGCAAACTTCTGCCTTCGGGTGCTTAGGGGATCTGTGCCCTCAGAAGCTACAGCACCCCTCCTTCCGTTGTAAAGCGGACACGTCCCCCTCATCACAGAATTTCCACTTTTTTTTGTAACTACACATATTTCTTAGTAATAAACTCATTTTCTTCCCTACTGATTTTTTTTTGTATCACCCGTCGGAGCTTCGATAAATGAACCACCTCGGATAACACGGTATCCATGTAATATCATGTAAATGTGATGCTATTTTATGATAATTTAATTAATTTAATATTAAAAAACTTCAACATTTATCAATTTAAATGAATTTGTACATCAACCCTATCAAAGTACAAAAGTCCAAATGCATGAAACTACACTGAGCAACCTAGACGCCTGGGCATCATCGCAAAATATGATCTGTCTTTCGTAAAATGTGTTATTCTGTAATACTTATGAAGGGTGCTTTGTACAATAGATAGGCTCACCTAAATGGCGTTCAGTGACAGTGAAGATAAATGGGAGCTACTAAAGAATGTCGGAGCAGACATTTGCTTAGTAGAAAAAATAAAATAAAAACGATTTCTTATCTAAAAGGCTCAACTAAGCAAAAGCCTCTTTTATTCACTAATTCCTTAAGAATTAGATTTATAATTATTGTTTTTGAAGAGGGTAAGGATCGCTTTTATCTTTCAGAGAGAAAGGTAGATATTCTACTATTCTAAAAACATGATAAAGATAAGATATCTGAGCTTAGGATTGAAAGAATTCAACGGAATTACATTGTACATGTTATTATTACTTAATACGATTCCAAAACATATACAAAAAAATTACCTGTGATAATAGAAGCTTATTTGCATTTTAGAGTACTTATTTTTATATACGAAAAAATGTATAAATTTCAATATGCATACTCTTCCAAGTAATGGTTCCATGAACTGCATAATGGCTTGCTTCACTTCATCTTCCTCCATATCAGAAGGTATGCTTTCAACAGATTCTCGCAAAATCCTCAAAAGATGCATAATTGGCGATCTCTCTGTTGGTCGAAAGTTTTTAGTATGCATGTCTTCTACCACTAATTTCTCTACCCTTTCTGGCTGAAAAACAGAGATACAATCGTTGAGCAACAACATAGAATTAAACAAAATATTTTAAAGTTAATTATATTGTGGTGATTGCTATATAAGCCAATTAATATTCTTCAAGCTGAAGGGTCCCTTTTGCTCGATCGGTATGATACCCCATTTTAGGAACTTAGCACTATTCGCTAAACCCCTACAATGGTAACCCGACCGACCTTGGATAAACGCAACCTTCGCACGTAGTTTCGTTCTATTGTCGTGGAGCCCTCTATCGGTGACTCAAAGCTCTAGACACGCATTAAATACGACAATTATTTACATCACCACCAACACTTAACACAAGTATCGTTCGCCAACTCACTGGGGGATACTCTGTGGTGTATTCTATATAAGCCAATTAATATCCTTCAAGCTGAAGGGTCCCTTTTGCTTGATTGGCATATTACTCAGCTACTAACCATAAGATTGGGAATTCGGGCCTAGCGGAATTCACTAATCTCCTACAATATAATATCACGATAAAAATCATTATGAAGTATAGTTTTAAGCTATTGGCGCGCAAACTGGCTTTTTTTATTATAAGGTAGACATCTTTCTTCATGCCATTACAAACTAACGATAATTTTTTTCTTCCCTTTTTAAAAAATTAATTTCTAATGCTATAATTAATAAGAAATTTAATTAATAGACATTAACTTGAAAATGAATTTATATATAATATATCTATAATTCTCTACATAAAAAGATATTTCTATATTTTCTGTTTTTGCAAAATTTTATATTCCTCTTTCTATATTTTATTAAAATAGTTCAAATTCTAAGTAGGTTACCTGAAATAAAAAGTAGCTAATCAAATAAATAAATAAAAAATAAAAGAAAGGAATATTAAAAAACTAAAAAATATATGTGTATATTATTATCAAGCTTTATCTAAGCAAAACTATTATTACAACGGTGGTTATTGAGTTTTAAAGAGCAAACAATTTTTGATACAATAATTCACAACATTTCCTTTGAAGTTTTTAATTTTTTTTAGATAATTATGCTGTCAATTGTAATCTTAACCATAATGTACTGAGAAAAAAAATATCAAAGAAATTATACATACAGAAATCTATTCATTACTAAGAGATAATTAACATGTTGGCTGCCTCTTGAGTCTCCTATAATTTACACTTGCGATTACTTTTCACAAACTGTTATATAATCTTTTACCATCTAATTAGAAAATTCCCTTCTATAAAAACTTATAGGCAGATTAGAAGAGGTAATATAACTAAGAAGATGATCCGAAGACGTAATTCCTAATGACTAACATGCTAATTCGTTAAATTTATATGTTTAAAATTACCATTTCGAACTTTATCTCGCAATTTTGAAGAGTTTTCAGATAACAAGGACGACCAAACTGGGATTGAAACTTCAACAATTTTTTCAAGATGAAGATAATTATCTTGTACCAAGTACATATGCATGCTGGATTTTCAAATCTAGAATCTCGAGAATGAAACTCTTCCACCAGAATACAACTATACAATGCTATTCAAGAACTTTTTCATTTTTCTGCCTCACTGCCTACCAAGTATTTATATATAAGAAAAATTTTACCTTTTCAATTGTTCATAAAAAATTATTTTAAGTCTTTTAAAATTCATCTGATTATAAATTCTGAGTAAAAAAATGAAATAAGTCTTTTTCATTTAGCGGGCCTGTTTATGACAATTGCTTTTAAAGATTGAGATATAAATATGTTTATTATCCAATCTAAACAAAACAATCCGTAATCATGCTCTCAAGCCGTAGCAAGCATAAATAATTGTACATTCATTCTAAATTTGAGTATAATGTTAATCTGTTATCAGATGACAGTTTTAATATCCAATTTAAATGCATTTTCTGAGGGGAAAATTCTGATCATTCTTTACTCATACAAGTACAGTACTTACTACCAACAACCTGTACCATTCTTATAAGCTATTTAACTTTAACCTTCAGTACTAAGAATTTATAGAGCAATCCTTCCTTCTTAAATAAATTATAGCTGCGTGATCCATGGTTCATCCAGGAAAAGAAGACGCAAAATATTTCACACTGTTTACAAAGCTGCTCTTATTTTAGGTTTAGATTTCTGCTTCTTTATGTGTTGAATGTTATGGAAGTTTATATGTTATGAATATATCACGAAGAATATATGTTATGAAAGTTTATATGTTGAACTTTATAACTTTGAAGACAAATGTTTTTACATTATTATTTTAGATTTCAGTCGCTCCTATCCCCTCCTTATTACAGTTTTAATCTTCATCCTTTTCTACTTCATTTGCAAGAGGCTTATAAACAAATGGAACATTTTTTTACATGAATAAAAAATCGTATAAAGACTAAATATGGAGCATTTAGAAAAATCCTCCATCGATTAAATAGTATTCTTCCACGAAAAATACAAGCCTTTTAAAAGATTCTCTCTCAAGGTTTTATAATTTTAATCTGCTGGATATCATCTCACAGAAAGAAATCCCATCGAATTATCTATTTTATTTTTTAATGCATATACATGTCCTTCAGAAAATAAAAAAAATTACATTTTTGTAAATTTTTGTCACAAAAACAATAGACAGTATACTTGGCTTTTGAGATACAAGTAAAAGTAACTAAGTTTATATGAAACTTTCATAAAATATTTTTTTTAAAAAAAAGGTGCATTTAATTGAAAACTCTTTCCCCGATTAATCTTAAATTGGTTCAAAAACACTTTTATAAAGTAGTTGCTATACATATTTAGTTTGTTTGAAACTGCTAGTTTTCCTGCTCAATATCATATATGAATTAAACTCTTACACAACATTATTCAAACTTTGAATAAACTTACTGACTTTATCTAAGTTTCAAATAAAATTAAATTATTCAATATATATTTAAACAAACGAGGGCAGGCTCCCTGAAAAATTCTCTAATAAATGCACTAATTTAATATTAACTGAAACCCAATAGAAAACATAAGAAAGTAATAGAATGAGATCTACAGCAATAGTTAAGAAATGACTAATTTATTATTATAAAAAATCGAATGATTACTGAGACCTTTTTTCCTATTGATTAAAACAAAACTTTGATAAACAGCTTCAATTGCAATCACAAAATTACATACTAAATGTAAGACCCGCCAACTTTGGCAACACTGCTCACTTCTTATAGCAATCCCGCTTTCCTAACGGGAAGGTGAAAGAAGAGAGTCAGAGTGAAGAGAAGTCGGTCTAAGATTGACAAGATGAACTATGCTCTGATAGTTTTGTGTTGTTTCTACTATTTTTATTTTATTTTTGTGCTTAGTCCCTAATCTGCATGTAAATAAAAATTTTGGACTAAAATTTGATGTGATCACTTTCACTACCACTCACACTAAAGAAAACCCATGCAGAAAGGGATGCATACATTATGTTTCATATGTTTAAATGTTTTGAAATGTTTCATTGCTTTATATGTTTATATTTTTGAATTACCATGCTTACATGATTGTGAAAGTAAAAACGAACAGACGATCGACCTCTCGAGGGATTTGAATTTGAAATAGGATGCCTACATTTTAGATGTTAAATCTATGTACCAAATGTTATCCATCTAGATTTGTATGTTTTGTACTTGTCACATTGCCTTGCATCCGGATGGTCTGATAGACGAACTTCCTCCAAATGAATTTCGTTCCAAATTAGATAGAAATTTATAAATGTGCAATAGAGACCATAAATCGAATTTCATCCGTCTAGCTCAAAGCGTCTTTGAACTATCGTGTTCGTCTGGTAATGATAATGGGAAAGGAGCACCTTCAATGGATCCGACGACTTGGGGTAACAATGGAAGAAGACTGACTTAGCCCCGAGTGCCTACTTACTTTAGCTGGACGTAATGGAATGGCCTTCAACTTTGGTGTCGGTGGTCTTTCTGGTAGTGGCATTCATGTCGTGTCAACAAAAATGTAATGGACACAACAACAACACTATCGTGTTCGCAGCCAAAAAGAATATAATTCCAAAAGAAGTGGAAGTTCCTGAAAATCTCACTCTGAAGTTTTGGACGATTACAAAATTTTCCATTTATATATTTCGTAAATGAAAAAGAGAAAATAATGTGTAAAAGAAGAAAACCACCTACCTTTTTCAGAGCCAAAGTCAAAGAGGTTCTGCCTCCCATGCTATGCCCCACGAGGGTGGCTTTACGAATATTGTGCTGAGTCATGAATGAATCCAAATCTTCAGCCAAAATGTCAAAGGTGAATTCATCACTCCAAGGACTTTCGCCGTGATTCCGAGCATCCACTGCATACACCTAAGAAATTTCAGCCAAAATAAATTATTATATTATATTTTAAAATACATCATTTCTTTAAAATACCCATTTTCATTAAAAACACTATTGTTCATCTAAGAGTACATTAAAATTTGATAATCAGGAATTGCGTACAAAATTAAAATCTTTTGTGTTTACTTAAAACCATCAATAAACTGTAAACATGACATATTGATGTATGCTTTTCTCTATCTAATTATTAAAAGAACAAATTTAGGAAGATGCAAGGTGTTCATTATGGATTTAGTAAATTTGAATAAATGAGCGATTAGTTATTGAAGAAGTTGAGATAAATAACAAAATTTTGAGAAAAGATTAAAAACACGGATTTTTAAATCACACTGTTAAAGATATTTAATATTTGTGGTGAACGCTATATAAGCCAGATAACATCTCCCGGGTTAAAGTGTTACTTTTGCTCGATAGGCATATCACTCGGCTTCTAATCATAAGATGGGGAGTTCGGGTCTAGCGCTATCCGCTATCTCCCCATATTAATATTTTTAACATTTTATCAATATGTATTTTTCACATTTGCGCCTTACAATTTCTAATTTACTAAATGACCTTTATAAAACTTACTTTTTTATATTTTTTAATTCATATTTTTAACTTACTTTTCTTCCAGTTTGCTTAGCTATCCTCGGAGCTATGAATTTCCATGTTTTCCGCGAATCCATCATGCCATGGAGGAGTATAACAGGTGGCAGATTTTTTTCTGTGTCGCCCGGTGGCAGGTACAAGTCATATGCAAGTCTCATTTTAATAAACTAGAAACATTAAAAAAATATTATTTGCCAAATATAATTATGTCATTTAAGAATATTTCTTTTATAAAAGATACGAAGAGCATAAAGATTGCCTCATTTTTTTAAAAAAGAAAGAGATCCAATATTTTTATATTGAGATGAAAGAAAAATTTGAATAGATGATTTTTTCTATCCTACTATTAATTCACACTATCCCTTTAGATATATATCTTGTTCAAATTTTCAATTGTTAATAAAATACTTTTTATTCATACATTCAAGTTCAAATACATTTTTTAGAACTTGTAGTAGATGGCACTTGACATTAATGCAGTTCTTTTTTCAAAATTAATTCATTAATTTGGTTAATTTTTATTAATTAATTAAAAAATACTTTTCCCACAAAAAAAAATCTTTATTTCTCACCGCCAAATGAGTAAGACTTTAGAGTGTGTTTTTCCCACAGAAATGAGATTAGGCTTAACATGTTTTCGACCGAATATTTAAAACAATTCTGTTTATTTTCTTATTGTTTGATGCGTTTAAAAAGGAGCCTTGATAACTAATCGATTTTTCGGATTCATTTTGAAGTAATTTTGAATTAAAATAAGGCAGAATAAAGGAAATTGAAAATTTCTAATGGATAATAGCGCATTTTTTTATATAGTAAGTGATAATTAGCTACAAAAAATGCATCGATGAGTTGGACGTCTGAAATATTCTTGTAAAACGTTGATTGAGACTTCTTCCATAACTTCTCTGTAGAAGAATAGAAATTTTCAATGAGTTGCTTTGAGCTAGAGAGCGATATTCGAAACTCAGAACCAAAATGGAGACGTATTACATTGAACGTTGACGGTTGTGATTCAGAATCCAAGTAGACACATTCTGTGTTTGCAGCTGAGTGTTGCAATTGAGAATCTTAAAAACAAAGCATACGTTTACACCTTCTACGTTTCCGTTGCAAAGCTATTTTACTTTAATTTTTAATTCAATAAGCTTTTAATTTTAAATTTTCATTATTCGTTTTTGTTGACTGAAGATTTTGTTGTTTCAAAGCTCTGCGTTTTTATTGTTTTAATCAAATTTATTCTGTAACTTCTGGCCTCTGTTTACTCTTTCGTTCCCTTTCTTTTCTTTTCTTTTTTCTTTACAGCGCTTCATCGGAAGAAAATTTAGGACACCCCATTTATGCTTTATTTATTGTTTGATGTACAGTCAAAAACATTCGTTTCCTAAAAAATCGTATATTATCTTTTATTTTATTTCGTGTAATATTACAGCAGCGCTGCCCTTTTCGCTAAACTAAAAAAAAATGAAACAACGTTGGTATTTACTTATACTTTTGAATTAGAAATTAAATTTCTATTTTTAAAAGACTTTTAGCCATAAATTACCAAATGCGACAGTCTTCTGCCTTATTTACTAACAACCCTAAAGCGAAAAAAAAAAATTGATGCCTCAAAAGCGATAAATTGAAAATTTGTTCACTACACATTTTGAGGCTTCAAAAACCTTAAACCAAAACAACCTGACCTGATAGTAAACATTACAATGTTTATATGGTATAATTTGATATTACAAATGGTACAAAAACGGAAAAAGAGCTCATAGAGGTTCGTTGCTTAAGCCAATTTTGACAAAACTTTTTTAATGTTGTAGCTCGAGTCAAATACCTAGATAATATTTATTGCAGGGGACAGTTTTAAGATTTTAAATTATTTAACCACACGAGAATTAATGATTTTGGTTCTACTGAGATCAAGATAAATATTTTTTAAATAATTGGTAAGGGCTTGACCCGTTAGTATTTTATTCGCAATTTATAAATTTGGATTGATGAATAATTCGTGACTCAGCTAGTTTCTGTATACAATTTTTATAATTGATAAATGATGAATTGGAGCATTAGCCTATGGTTTAATCAGTTGGAGTGAATCATATAGGATGAGAAAAAGTATTAAATTGTTCTTTAAAAAAGAAAAATTGTAATGTAATTTTAAAATATTGAAAAATATATTTGAATCAAACTATAATAAATCAAATAAAAACAAAATTTCTCTCGGAAAGCTGGAAAGCAAAGGAAGATTTCTTTACATCTAAGTTACTATCGGGAAACATAAATATTTGATGAAATTAATATTAGAGCTTGAAAATCACTTTTAAGTCCCAAACCTCTAAGATACTGCAGTTTTAAAAAAGTTTTGAATACAAAAGTTATTTGTCTTATGTGAATTGGTAATTCGGTTAATTGGTTTTATTTTTCCATCATCAACACAATGAAAATTATATCAAAATGAAAATTTCACCCGCCCACCTATTTTTATCCCTCCTTCCTTTGAGTTAGAAGGACCATTTCCCGATTGGATCGAAATTTTTATATTTCTAACAATATATTTCAATTAAGTTGGCTGTGAATCTAAGGAGTTATCAATCACAAAGTTTCATGTTATTAAGTTTTACATAATTTGAATTCAGTCTTCTAAATTGTTAAAGATCAAGATGTTTATTTATAAACTTTTAAACTATTTAATTCTAAGTCGTTCGTATGAACCGCTGTATTGATCAGTTCATTTTTCAACTCCTCATTTCAATGACAACGTGAGGAATTTTATGGAGTTACAATGTTATTAAAAATAATAACATAATTATTAATTGCTACCATTGTTATTAAAATAGTGCCTCGTAAATAATATTTAAAAAAAAACAGAAAACCTCCATTACGACTAGCATTAGTAAAAATTCACTCCACCAAATTTTCAAGGCGTGAGATTAGGCTTGACTGGATGCATACAGAATTTCCGAGTTTTTCAAGCTATGCGCAGTGGGATCGGAATGAACTTGTTCGATGTGCCTAGTGAGATCATTCAGTTTTTGGAGTGCTAGGGGGCATGGTTGATGCTTTCGTCTACTTTGTTTTGACGTCACACATGTTGAATAAACTAGATCTGCTTGGAGGAAACAGAACATTCTTATCTCCACATTTTGTAATCATGTTTTCGCAAACGATACGTCTGCAGGAAAAAAAAACTGTTTTGGATCATTGATTGTTCCTCTATAATTGCTTTGCGCATTATCTGTACAAGTAATCAAAATAAACCTGGGACAAAAACATTATAAAGAACAAAGGATGTTTGATAATCATGATGTATGTGCACATATTTCTATTGAAAAAAAAAGACAGAAAAGAATTTCTCATACAACAAGAGTGTATTATTTGAGTGCAATCAAGAAATCCAGACGCTTTCACGATAGATAATTGCGTATTTTTTTTATTTTTAACTTTTTATTTATTTTTGAAATAAAAAAAGAACATCTTCTGCAAAATTTATCCACCTTTTCTGATGCATTTATATTAATGTTAATAAGGAATTGCCATTATCAAAAACTCGAGAATAAAAATCTTGTAACGATTTTGTGGGGAAGTTTTACTCATAAAAATACTGTTGATGGTAAAAAAATAACTTGTGCAAAAATAATTTGCGGTTAATTAGAAACACTAAGGAAGTATTTTGCATATTTTTTTTTTATTTTCTTCAATTTGAAGTGATCATGAGGAGTTACAAATAGGATTTTAATTTATATGAATGCGTAATCACGATCTAAAGGTCTCATTAAGTTATGCCGTTTCTACAAATTATTTTATTGATTATCCCGTTACAATTAAAATGATATTAAGAAAACGTCATCCGTATGGCTTATAACAATCCTTTCCATTGAAATGATAATAATTGAATTCAAATTAGCTATGAATTCAAAAAGGAAGATCAAGAAATATATTCTCGCAGAATATTTATTTTCTTCATGCTTTATACAATAATAATGTAGAAATTCCTTGAAGAGCAATGATTTTCAGATTAGAGTAATTGGATTAGAGTAATATTAGATTAGACAATTGTGCACACATTGTCAATTTCTTCAATAGAAAAAGATCGTGCAAAGTGGCAAACTGGATTTTAATTTATGTGAATAGATAATCATGATCTGAAGGGTTTATTAAGCAATGCCAAATGAATAGCTTAATTAACAACCATTCTCAATTAAAGAGATATTAAGAAACGTCATAACCATGGCTAATAATTATCGTTTCCGATGAATTGAAAATAATTGAATTCTAATTGACTATGAATTTAAAAATGGATATTTAATAATATGCTGGGAAATATTAATTTTTGTCAAAAAAGTTGTAAGCAGAAAAAAAACTTTATATAATGATAATGTAGAAATACATTTCTTGAATGTCGATGATTTTTATTTTAGAGTAATTGGGAGAGAGTTGTGCATACTTTATCATTTTCTTCAATTTGACATTATCTTAAGAGGTGGCAAATAGGGTTTTAATTTATTTAAATACATAATCGTTTATTAAGCAATCCCAAATGAATACTTTAGTTAACAACCATTCTCAATGAAAGAGATAATAAGAAACATCATCACCATGGCTCATAATTATCTTTCCCGATGAAATGTTAGTAATGGAATTCTAGTTGATTATAAATTCAAAAATAAAGATATCAGAATATACTGTCATGGAATACTTATTTTCGTCAATAGCATTGCAGGCAGAAAAAAAATACAATAATAACGCAGAAATTTATTGGATAGTAATGATTTTTTAAACGATAAATCTTTTCAAAGGGAAAAAAACATTGATTTTATGTGTTTTTACTTTTATAACGCATGTATCCGTTTATTTGATGATTGTTAATAGACTCTCTGTCTCAGCAACAACACATTTGTAGATGAAAATATATTTTTTACTTGGCAGAATAGAATTTGTGTAAGATTTGGAACCTATGCAACCTGAATTATGAGAGAATTTATTACCCCAAATAGAAAGGTATACATCATACCTCACACTATCTTTTTTTATTGTTTTAACAACTAAAGTTATAAGTAAATTTTAATGTAGTGTTTCAAAAGTTTTTTTTAAAAAAAATAATGTACTTCTAATTTTTGAACTAAGGACAACTGAATAAGTAATTAAAGAATGTTTTAATAATATAAATGAGAGAAAAATGTAAAGCAAACATCCATCACTATCCCAATACAAAGTTAGCAGCAGAATAGCAGTTAGCAGAATAGTAGAAAAAAAATAAAATAAAAAAAGATCGATATTAATAATTAACGGAATTGCTCTCATAGACGGTTACCAGTTTTATCAACAGCATATTAACCCTCAAAATACCATATTTTATCAACAACATCATAAATTTTACTTTAAAACAGATTTCAAATCTGTCATGAACAATATGAGGAATTACATATTTGGCAATCTCATTTTTGTATTAGTTTTCATAGTTGTATCATAGTTGTTAATTTGCATAAGAGATAATTATCATCATATAATACCATCATCAATTATTGCAGATAATGTATAAGTTTATAAAATTTTCAGTCAAAGCTAGTCTACATCTAATCAAAATACTTTATTAGCATCTACAACATACATTGATATGCATTCATGACAAAGTTTTTAAAACTTCGATTAAAGTATTAGAAGTATGAAATAAAAACCATTTCAGATCCTATATATATTTATTTGCGCAAAAATCCCGTATCTAGCATGATGATCGCGAGTATCAAGGAAATAAGAAACAGGGAAATACATGAAAAGTGATTTTTATCATCTTACCACGACTGAGAATTACAATGCGTATTTATTAATAGAAATTTGCCTTAAGGATCTAAGATAAATTTTTCTGAATACTTTCTTTCATTAGTTCAGTGGAAAATAAGACAAATACGTAGGAGTGACGCAAATAGAGGTGAAATGAAAAAACAACGTCAAGGTCTGGGAATTGCTCTCATTAGCTTAATAAGTTCAATAATAGGTTTTATACATGGCGAAATCTGATATTGTGCTTAAATATTTCGGTACAAAGTCTCACTTTTGCTCAAATAATGTTCACTTCTGAACCAGTACTTCTAAATACCATCCTTTCCATATATATATATATATATATATATATATATATATATATATATATCGACAAACTTTGCATTAGACTCGCGTACAAGGTGAATCTTCAGTCTTGAACTTGTGACCTTCAATTTGAGGCCGAAACCAGCAGAAGTTACAGAAGCCAAGCACTCAAAATATGCTGATGATTTTGCTTAAGAATATTAAGCGATGCTTTAAGCAACATTTAAAAAAATGTTCTTTCTATTGAAATCCTATTACATTCACACTGAAAAATAAATCTTTTTTTAAAAGTAGTTTGTTCTTTTTATTTCGTAAAAAATATCACTAATTAGAACGAAAAGAAATGTCAATGTTTTATTTTGCCCTAAGCAAATACTCGTATTCTTCATATTTAAATGAAGCTTTTCATTCCATGATCAATCCTCTTTTTAAAAACTAAAAAAATATTTTTGCATTAAATTAGTTTTTTCAAGAAAAAAAAAGGGAGCGGTCTTATTTGTTTTGCGAAATATGACAAATTTAATTTGACTGTATAATATCAGAATTCATTGACATCAAAAATAGCAGCATTCGTTTATTATCCTTTTTGTGTTTTAGACTTTTATATAAATCGAAATAAAGTGATTTCCAAAGTGAAGTAAGTTGTCTTTTATGTAAATATCATTTCCTAAGAAAAATGTATTATCTAAATAATCATAATAAAATACTTAGTATGCTTGAGGTTAATACAAAACAACAATTTCTGATGAAAATATACTTTTATAATTACAGATGCAAAAGTTCTAGAGTAATATAAATACAAAATATCAGCCATATTCTACAAGCCCTATTTATTTTTAAATTTCCTTCTAAGGTGCATTCATTCGAAAATGCGCCAAATTGGCGCAAGATCGTCAAACTCGGCAACCCGCCTGTTGGTTCTTCAAGCTAGCGAGAAAGCTTCCCTCCCGTGATTGTTGATGACAGGCACGTGAGGAGTTTGTTGTGAAAAATGCTGCAATGTTTTCGTTATATTTAACAGGTGCTTGTAACAATGAATGAATGGGTTTTTTATCGTCAGAAATTATAGACAGAAAAATCGTAACTTACCTTTTTATATAGCTACCCCCTTCAGTTTAGTTCATCAGCGTTTGAAAACATCAGATTTTCCTGTAAGCTGCAGGAAATACTACAGCAGCGCCTCGCAGCGGAACAGGTTGCGTGATAAACATCACGTGAATGAAACAATTTGGCGGAGTTGCTCAACCTGACAACTGAGTGGTTTTTCTTGTTTTTGTTTCGAGGCTGCAAATATTCGGAAATCGGTTATATATATTTTTTAGAAGTTTTGTTCAATTAAATTTTAATGCATGTTAAATTTGAAATATTTTTTTAAAAATAATTTTGAAGCCACGATAAAGAATTTTTTTTCGCAGCTGTTATGTTATTCTATATGTTGAGTGTTATGAATATTCGAACAATTTTATAAAGTAATTTTTGAATAACTTAATTAATTCTTAATTAATAACATAATTAATTAAATTTAATTAATTTATAATAATCTAGAATCGTTTAGCTAATCGTACTTTTTTAAACTGTTATTTTTCCTTTCCTATGACATCGCTGCACTAAAATTGTCAGCTATTAATTTCATTAGATTTAAAAGAGAAACAAATAAGGCATTCATTTAAAAATGTCGTCTCATAATTAATTATTTGTGGTTTCTTTCTTGAGTTTAATGACATATATAGAGTTTATAAATACAATAATTATAAACTAATTTTGCGTATGATAGTCATATCATTTCATTCCAAAAACATTTTGATCCATTCCATTCATTTTATATACGAAAAAGGAAAAGGAATGCAGTTGAAAAAAAACCATCAGCATTATTCAGAAATAATAATAGTTCATTAGAAAAAAAGGAATAATGGCCGATATACAACTGGAATTTTAATGCAAATTTTACCTTATTATTTAAGATGAAATTTTCAGAAAAAATTAAATATTTTAGTGGATTGTTATCATTTAAGCAATCCTTTATGCAATCCTTTATCCTTTACGATTTTGGAGATCTTAAAAGTGTTTCATTGACTTAATAAGGAAAGTGTTCGATCAGTTATATTTCAAATAACAGAATTTTTTTTTTTTCTGTAGAAATAAAATATTTTTAAAATTATTTATAATTGAAAAGAATTTCAAATAAATATTGTTGATAATTTTCTGGTCTAACAGACTATTAATAAATAAGCAATGAATTCTTATTTCTAAATTCTATTGCTACGTGAAATTCTACATGCTGTATCTCGATAGTTGGTAAAAAAATAAGCAGTATTTTTTTTCTTACAGTTAAACTTTTGAAATAGAACTGTTATTTGAATATTAAAGACTTCAAATGTTAACAAAAAAATCGTGTGTGTTTTTGTATTAATTTATTTTTTGAAAACTTAGTAGTATATACAAACTTAAAAAAACCCGAATGAAAGTTGTAGACAATTTCTTTTCTTCGACAATATTGAATATTACACTAAATAGTAAATTTAGTATTTTCAAAAAATGCCACTCTTGATGTTTTGATTCTTGTCTATTACTTTTTATACATTTTTGAACTCCAAACACCGTTGTAAGATACTTCTGTCTCTAACAAAAATACAAAAACCGCTAGATGAGTGAAATTTTGCTGGGATGTCTAAATACTGAAATTGTGACTTTCTGACGCATTTTGAAAGAAATACGTATTAGTAAAGTCAACTCACTCGTAATTTAAATTCGTTTTAAACTTGGCGATAAAATTCGATATGTAGATTTAACAATAAGTGCATGAATTTTTATCAAATTCTGAAATAAATCTTTTCAAAGTAAGTTTATCTGAAAGCAAGGGAGCAAAATATCTATAATGTATAAAGAAGAAGACATACTTGATTTTGTTTTTGTTTGAGACGTACTTGAAGAATAAAATTTCGCACTTGATTTGAGCATCTGAAGTATATATATGTTACGAATTTTAAGGAGACGATAAGCAAATCGTTTATAGATTTGATTGTCTATTGGTAAACATGTTGGCATGCAAGTCAGCATTAAAACTGAAAAATAAAATTGAAGTTAGTTACTGGTCTTGTCATTAAAAATTAACTCTTATATTAATTTTAAGCTCCAATACGACGAAGAGAAAAAGCTTTCAAAACTCATATCAGGATATTTTTTTCTTTCTTGTACACGAAAGAAATGTAAACACGAAACGTTCATGTGCAAGATACTAAAAGACAAAAAAAAAACTTAAATATTTTATAAATAATTGCACTTTTTTAAAAATTTTATTTTGTTGGGATAGCTTTTTAATAAAGAACTATGCGAGAATGTTTCATGGATATATTTGTGCTTGTGGGCTCGCATTCGAAGATCAGTGATCAGTCAGCATGATCAATTTAATTTTACATTTCAATTCCTTTTTAAGTCAACCAAGGTTCTAATTATTCATTTATTTCATTTTTTTTGAAAAAAACTTTTTTTTATTTATTTTTTAGATTTTTTTATTTGAAAATGAAGCAATAAAACTTTTGAAATATTAACCATGTTTATTATTTAATGCTTTTCTTGTTACCAAATGAAAACATTGAATTTTTATATAAGTTTATAAATGAATAAAAAAATTAGCAAATATAGCATTAAAAATTATTTTATGAGTGTGTGTCAAGTGATAACAAGATAGCTAATTAAAAAATATTAAATATTTCAATTTTTAAAAAATAATTACTAATATTTAAATTAATTAATAAGGATTGTAATTATTCGGAAGAAAATTAGATAGATTTTTATGCATACATTGTTTTCTAATATTTGATAATTCCTAAAAAAATTTCTATTACAAATTTTTGACTGATTATATTATTTTATGATTATATTATTATTTGATGACCAGGTAAAAAAAATCGATCGATCTGTTTGCGCCTGTTTCTTCCCTTCCACGTAATTTATAGAAAGAATCAGTGTCAGACTTGATAGATGCATAACGTGGTTTCTTTTCTTCCCTTTAGGTTCCTTTTTCTTCTGTGTAACCGACCACCGAAACAATACTGAGAAAACAATATCAAAGGTGGTGGGGTGGTCAAAGATGACGTCTAAAGGCGTTAGACATCTATCAAGTCTGACACCGATTCTTTCTAAAAATTACGTGATGTAAACATCATTTCCTATAGAATCCCAATACCGAAAGAAATGAATTAAGCATTAAATTAGGACTTCATTTTTAAAAATAATATGGAGAAATCCTGATTTCAAAAATGCATTTGCAATTCAAATTGTCTTTTTTAATACCCCTTTCTCAAACATTTGAGATTATTTTTAGTGATTTTATGATATTTGTCTTGTCTTATATTATTTTCAGTTTTAGTAGTTTTATTTTACGTTTTCTGGGTATTTTTGTAATATTTCACTCAATCACATTTTAGAGATTGTATCAATGAACTTTGATATTTTAAAGGCTAAATATGATGAAATACACCAGACACTAAGAGCTATTGAATTCAGAGAAAGAATCATGTATCTTTTTGGCAAATAGAGCTTGCCAATATTGAATATTTTCTATATGTTCAGATGATAGATTTTGAATTTGTCTCGACTCCTTCTCAGATTCGCAATCTATCATAGATTTAAAACTTCAATTTGAGTGATATTTCAAATGTCGATTAATAAATAAAAATTTAAAAAAATAATAATAATAAGGCTTTTTAATTGCAATTTAAATTGTTCCTTTATTAAAATTTATTATTTTTGCTTCCAGTAACATTCATATATTGAATATGGTTCTCAAATGTATTTGGCAATTCAGTGTTATTATTTGAATTTGAACTTTGTTGAGATAAATTCATCAGTTATTGAAACTTTTTCTGGTACTTTTTATAATAGTTTATTTAATTTAAAAGCAAAGTTATTTCTTTATATTTTAATTATGTTCGTTAATTCTTATCTTATGTTCACATTAATCGCATATGAGTAATCTTTATGGCATTTCATTTTCAAGCTTTCGAGGTATTAAATAGAAAAATTAGGATAAATTTTGAGCATCTAATAGCTTATTTGCACTTATTACTTTCAAGTTTAATTTCACCATTGTGGTATCTAACATGCTGCATCCAATTTATTCGCAAAATTACATATTTAATGAAATTTTTTTTCTTTGTTAAACTGCTTAATTATTTATTTATTAAGTATTAAGTAATTGTATGTTATTTAAGTAAATTGTAAGGAATAAATGAGGGAAAATATTAAAAAAAGATGTAATTGAAAGTATAAAAAGAAAAGAAAAAGAAAAATATTAGAAAGAAGATCCCTTCATTCTTCCGTTTTCGAAAGTGACTCTAGAGGCAAATATATTAATTGTTTTTTGGAGAGTATTCGCAATTATGTTTGAAATGTGAGTTCCAAATTAGGACTAGATAGAGTGCCGTTTTGGAGGAAATTTCATGCCTGATGATGTTTTTATTAAAACAGTTAAAAATGAAATAAAAACCTTCCTTATCGTTATTCCTTTAAAAATTATTTTCTTTCGTTGGATTACGTCTTTAATTTTTCCTAATTCGAATTTTTCTATCTATCGAATTTTTATTGTGACTCTTATTTCGTATTAGAAAAATTGAACTATGACTTTTAAGGTCAATATAAGATTTAATTTATAAATAGTCATTATTAGTATAACATAAAAGAAAATAATATTTAGATTTGGTTAAATTAAAGTCTCATTATAAAGCAACAAAAGAGATAATTTGGAACGAACCTCAAAATTTTGAACCGGGGTCAGATGATGAGGACGGCACCTGAACTGGAATACCACTTTCCCCACTATACCAGCGGGAGGAATTTCGCCCTGATAGATTTAACTTTCAACGGGTCTCCTTACTCTACGGTTCTTTGGTGGAATCGGGTTTCGAACCCGGAATCATATATTTCACGAGTCGAGACTTCACCACCACGGCTTAGTAATATTCAGAATTGAAGTGCTTGTTTTAAGAATTTTATGAATTCAAAATATGGGGTTAAAGATTTTATTGATTATAAATTGATTACTTCTTATAATTAAAACATTTTTTTTTTCGAGAAATGCATATATAACTAAGTATAGACTTCTGATAATGCGTTGGCAGTGTGATGTGGTGATGGGGGTGCCAGCTTAGGTGTCATCCTCGTCATCTGACAGTGGTTCAAAATTACGAGGTCTGTCCCAAAGTAGACCTAGTGTTGCTTTACAAAGGGATGTTAGCATAACTAAACTAAACTTGGTATTGAGTTATATGAGGAATGTATCTTTTTCTACAAAAAATTAAAAATGTATATTTACAGCTGAGTGAAGTTTATTTTATAATAAAGAATGGAGAGTAACAAAATAAATTATTGCTAATTTTTTGTATAAATAGAACAACTTTTGACGGATCAAAACTTTCAAATATTGATTTCAGATAACAACATTAAATCACGATATTTGCTTTTTTAATGAATAGCGAAAATCTGACATGAGATTGAAAATGATGTTTGCAGATTCTTAGAATAAAATGCCCTTTTTACAATCCCTCCACCATGAAAATTGGAAATCATTACGACAATAATATGATCAAGACGCTCTCAGTGATTTTTATAAGAGTGGATGTTTATTAAAAACAAATAAATGTAACACGTTGTCATACTAGAAATGTTTGTGAATTCAAAACAAATTTATTTGGATTACATAAATATACGAAAAAAATATTTTTAAAACAGCTAATACATTAGACTTGTCAATATATTTTGCCAACTACAAAATACAATTTTGGTAAAGCAGTTTCATTTTAACTCAGTTATTCGATGTGAATCTACCGAAGAAATAAACTCAAATCGGAAGCAGAAATCAAAAATATCATTCTTCAGCTTTCAGTTCAAGAAATGAACGCTGCTCAAGCTGGAAAATGTTTAATTCAATCCATTTCTCCAATGAATAATAAAAAGGACCTGAAGAAACCCCCAACATTGAAATCGTCAGCAGTATTGAAATTCTTTGTCTTTCTTCTAGCAAGTACAGGCATTCCTACGATACAGAAAGGGAAATTAGCTGCTTGTAGCATACTTGTTGTATTTCACTTTCACTGGTTTTTAGGTCTTTTGAGATCTGTTTCGTGCGCCATCTTATATGACAGATTGAAAGATTTGTATAGTCTCACAATTGGATCTAAAGTTCTTAGTGCGATTCTGTGGTGCTATTTGTATCATCACAGATTTCAGTTGTATAATCTTTCTAAACTACTACTTGAAAAAGTGAATAAGACGGAACAAATTAAGATTTTATTAGGAATAGGCATATCTTTAATACTTTTATATCCACCCTTTATTTGGTTATTAATGCAAGTAATCACTAAGCGCATTAATGAAGCTGCGAAAAATCAAGTTTGTTACAATTATTGGTTACCAAGTGCTCTCAATATTAGTGCAATGCTATTTGTCATTGATATATTGAGCTTTCATACCATTCATGCTGTCTATTTCTCAACCACTTACATTTTTTGTCTTAATAGCGTTTTAATCTTGCATAAGCTTAAAAACTCACACAAGGAAACAACTTCGTTTGAAAGCTTTTCAATGCAGAAGAGAAGATTTTTTGATTACATACATTGCTTGAAATATTTTAGAAATTTGTTGTCCTTTCCTCTGTTTATATTGTTCTGCAAAGTTGCACTGGCCACTTTTACTGCCGTGTTGCGGTTTGCCAGCAATTTTGACTCGAAAAGAAATGGATTTTTGTACACTACTCCTCAAACTGTTCTTTGGTTTGTTTCTTGCGTAATTTTGGGGGATTTAATTCAGGTACGTAGTTTAAAATATGTAGAATACATGTTACGTAAAATGGCATACTTTCGAAAGCCAGAAAATTGCTTAGATTACAAAGAAGTAAAGAAAAACTGTTTTATAACAGCTTGGAATATATGGGTTATTGACAGAAAACTTCTACTAACCTCAGTTGGCACTCTGATAACTTATGGAGTTATAATTTCTGACCTTAAGAAGTAACAGTAAATGAAATTTTATTACTAAAACATATTTCTGGAAGATGTCAAATTTTTTTATTACAAGAAAGGTTGCTGTTACTTATGGCTCTTGTCATGGACAATCCCCTATGATACATCAGCAGATTTTGAGCCGAAAAGTGAGCGTCTCTTGTTTCAAGTAGCGCCAAATAGGGCCAAGTGATACACTCTCATCACACTCGCTTGAACAGCCCCTTTTTACAGGGGGGAACAGTCACAGATCTCACGAATAGCACACAGAAGAACAACCATGCCCTAACCAGGACTCCCATGACACGAGGAAGACACCGGTATTACAAGAAAGGTAACTTCAAAGCGTCAATGAATTACTTCATCCCAAAAAATAAAGGCACTCATTTTAAACGCTTAGAATATTTGAAACAATGGCAAATTACTTCAAGTAATTTCATTTGATGTACTTGTAGAATGCAATTTAACAACTAAAATGGAGGAATAGTTGAAATTTTGTTACTTTGCAATAAATGTGCTGGCTTCCAGAAGCTAAATAACAATCTGACATTTAAGTCTGATATAAAAAGAAGTAAATATAAAAATAAAGATTGAAATGAAATCTGCTATGTATATTTCAATGTATCATGTCAAAAGATCATTTCTTGAACTGCCAAGTACCACGTGCTAGTACATGTTAAATTATATTTTTATTCATTTTAATTGTTTCATTGAATGAATCCCTTTAGTATTGCAAACGATCCAAAAAATCTTTGTCCCGCATGTATTATTTCAAAAAATATCGCATTTCCTATTTATTTCATTTTATATAATCACGTGCTCAAAATGACATTTTTCTAGGTTTTATTTGCTGTAGACATTAACTTATTTTTTAAATCAGAGGCTTTATAAAAACAATGACAACACGTTATTAAAAGCTATTTTTGAGATGCTCGTTAAGATCATAAAATTTCTATTTTTAGCCTACGGATTTTTGTTGAAAGTTTTGCCAGACAAAACTTTGTGATGAGTTTAAGTCGTATCGATTTTAAAGCGAAATTGTCGAAAAAATGAAGACAGGTCGATTGTAAATGTTGTGGAGTCATTCATAAGCAGATCCAGTCGTAATGAATTATATAGAGTTAAGTGTTTATATGTACTACGGAAACCAATGTTATTATGGTACTAAGGAAATATAGCTAAGGAACTGTTTTTTTTTTTTTTTTTTTGGCAAACGCATTACTGGGAAAAAGAAGTAAATTGAAGTGGCAAATACGCAAAATGTTACCATGCTCAAAAAATTATTTTAGAACATCTGTTGAATCCACTAGAATAGTTGAAAGACTTGCTAATCAGAGAATCAATCGAAGGAAGAAACTATCGGAAGCATGTATAAAAGAATATAATTCTGCTTTAGCTTTTGCTTTCATGGGAGATCAATTTAAACTTCCTTTTGAAACAAAGCCATATTGCTATAGGATACATGGTCATATATAACCACAGGATTTCTCCTTTATACAGTGGTCATAATAAACAAGGTTATGGTCAGTTAAATGTGCTTGATACCAGAAGAGCCAATGAAAAATGCAAAGAGAGCTATGAAGGATATTTTCTCTCTGTGATGAAAAGATTTTGGCTTTATGTTGAAAGCAATCAATCCGTTCATCAACTGTTACTTGCAGATGCACCGTATAAGAAAATCCTGAAACAAATATCGGGATGATGTTCATAGAAACTAAAGATTTAGATATTCGTAAATATAACCAACTTATTATTTTGGTACTTATCCGTTAGCCAGCGAAAAATCGCCAAATGATGTAGAATTCCGCCAAATTTTTTGGCGATATTTCGCTATTACCCGTTTAACGGAAAAGTACCTTTGTTTTATCATATTTTGGTATAAATCGAATCTGAATATTGCTAGCCTGAAGTTGTATAGCAGATGGCGATCAAACGAAGCGAGCCGGAGGAACTACATTAGCAGTTCCTGGGGGCTGGCGAGCATAAGCGAGCAGGGAGCGGAGCCTCCTAGTTAACAATAATTTCTAATTAATTCATTAATCGCCAAAAATGTAAAACAATAAGAAATGCACACCATAATTCATTGATTTTTGCAAAAACGCAACATTAAAAATGTCAATAAAGTTGGACGTCTAAAATTTTATTTCTAATTTTTATGCACGCTTTATTTGATCACTCAATCACTCAGTCAATTTAAATATTAAAAAATCATGTCTGAGTTTATGGGAGTGTATTATTTAAGTATATTTTATAATGAATACTTTTATAATTGATTTGTTATTTTGTATCCATTCGCATATGTATATGCCTATTTGTATTTGCATATGCATATGCCTATTTGTATTACAACGGGAATTCTTATGACTTTTGATTATACTGTCCATTAACTCTCCATTTAATTCATCCCAATCACTAATAAATGATAGTACATGTGTAGAGAAAACTCTATTAAAACCTATTTATCAAACTATTGAAGGAACTGTATAGTAAAAATTCAAAAAATGATAAATATATTATGTAGTAACTTAGCAACATTTAGTCAAAACGTTTTAAATTGTTGTCAATAATAAATTAAAAGGCCATTAAAATGTCACTCTTTGCTCACTTTCCAGAAAATATCGATAAAAGGTTTTTATAGCCTTAATGCTCAAAATTTATTGATTACTAAATACTGAAATAGATCTTCTCTCTGTATTTTGTCTTCAATGAGAGGAAGTAAACACATCTGTGGGAAGTTGATGAAAAATATTGATCTGAAATTCAATTTCCTTGCAAGGACTTCAACTAGCAACACTTCTTTCTACATAATCCGATAAAAAAATCAGGGACTAGAATCTCTCAGTTTCCGATAAGCACTAACAAGAACAATTAATTGTGAAAAAATCACGGAAAATAGAAAATTAGAACGAAAATACAAGATTTGTATACTTAAGATAACTGTTCTGTATACGGTTAGAAAATGTTTGTTCTTCCTCTATCTGAGCGATATATTTCACTGTCTAATCCTTCAAATGAAAATCAAAAACAGAAGAGACAGAAATCAATATCACTTAATTCTTCACCAATCGTAAAATTTGTGATAGTTTTGTTGGCATTGACAGGAATTTCTACAACACAACAAAGCAAACTCACACGAGGTGTCATACTGTTTGTATTTTATATTGGTTGGATAATAGGAGGTATGAAAGATGCAACTTGTACTGTTGCAAGTTTCGACATGAAAGATTTCTATGGGGGTATGGTAGCATCTAAAATCTTCAGTATGATTATCTGGTGGTATTTATATCTTCAAAGGTTCAAATTCTATGGAATGTTAAATTCTCTCCTTAGTAAGAGTAACAGAAAATCTGAGGTTCAGCTTATCATAAAGATGTTTGTTGTATCAATGCTATTATTTCCACCTTCCATTTTGTTAGTCAACAAGCTAATATCTGGCCAGTTTTATAATGAAACTTCACGTTATCAGTCTTGCCGAAATTATTGGCTGCCAACTAGTCTTTCTCATATTGGAGAAATTGTGGTTTGTGTTGATTTTCTGCATTATTATACGACTTATATCACTTTTTTTATTGTTACATTTCTTTTTTGCCTTTATAGCATTTTAATTTTGAAAAATCTTCAATTTGCAAGATCAGAAACCATTGAAGCTAAAATAACATCTGTTGATGTAGAAATATTTCAAAATTTTATGAGAAATTTAAAAAAATTTGGAAATATAATGTCTTTTCCTGTATTCATATTGTTTTGCCAAATTGCATTAGACGCTTTTTTGGTTGTTTCGCTTTATGCTAGCAATTCATCGAAAAGTTTAAGACGATATAAGTACACAGCACCTCAAACTACAGTGTGGTTTCTTTTCATTATATATTTTGCAGATGTCATTCAGGCAAAAAGTCTGCAATTTGTGCAGGTTATATTGAGTGAAATGGAAACTACTAGTTATCTTAGGAGGAAGCTGAATTATTTCGACTATAAAGAGTTGAAGAAATGTTGCGCTCTTACTGCATGGGATATGTGGATTATAGATCGAAAACTTCTATTGAAATCCTTTGCTACTTTAGTGACTTACGGAGTCATCATTTCTGAACTGAAAACCTGATCCCAAAACACTATATGAAGAATTTCAAACTGAAATGCAATCTTTCATGCTTTTCTGTTAGTATACATTGTTGAAATTTGAGTTATCATTGATTATCGGCTCTAATGCATAATATTAGTTTTACAATCTTTTAAAATAAAAATGATGCACTATAACTGTGAATTAAATAAAAGGAAATCTACTTAAAAATTTGAATCATTACACTTTCAACGCTACAGACGAGATATCTCGTGTTTCAGATAATTTTAGAAACAAGTGCCTGGCATAGGGGTAGCGTGCCTTTCCCCTTGTTCCGAGCATCCAGGGTTCTAATCCCGGTTCGGGCATGGTTGTTCTGTGTTCTATCTGTAAGGTGAGTGAATATGTTCCATTGTAAAAATGGGCTGTACAAGCGAATGTGATGAGGGTAGCAAAAATCGAACAGTTTTCTCTATTTGGCGCTACTACAAGAGACGCTGATGAGGCTTAAATCTCTGATTACCTCAGCGAGCTTGTCCATGGAAAGTACCGTAAACAACAACAACAAATTACTGTGAATTAAAATTTATCTCTCACGCCAATTTGAAAACATTAAATGAATTTTTCAGATTTGAATTAGAAAGTTCAACTATTATATTAATATCCTAAATATCTAAGCATGCACATGAGCACAACTAATATCTAAAAGACGAGATATCTCGTCTGTAGCGTTGAAATTATTAATCAAAACTTTTCAAGAATCATTTTAATAGCTTATCATTCCCAAGATCTAGAGATTCGCGTTGTCCTGTAGAAATAGATAACGATTTTATAAAGTATGCATTATGTCCAAACCCGTATGCTGTACTTTCTAAGAGATATCTCACCAATGTCTTTACAAAAAGTAAATCAGATTATATGATCTAGTAAACTCTGATAATTTTTAACTTGTATATTTGAAAGCTAATTAGATGTTTGAAAAACAAGAAACGTTCATTTACGGTAATATTTTATTTCTATTATTTCATTTTGGGATTGTATATCCTAAATAACTGAACCAAAGTACATAACAGTTTGATATATTATTGAACTGGTAAAGATTTATTTTTTAAGTTATGATATTATGATGAAACATGAAATAGCTTTCCATCATATTCTTTAGATTCAAGGGGGAAAAATTAAATAGTTTTATTCATTAGAGTCTTGATAATGGCTGGGATTTGTGACGATGATTTGATTAGAAATAATGCCAATGTACCCAAGTTTAACGGATAAAATGGTTTTTGGATAGATTTCAATAGACAAATTCCATATTAGGTAAAGTTCCATAGACAAGTCGAAACATAAAGAATAACATCATTTAAAATCAATTTTCTCTTTTTCCCTCGATTTATTTGTAATGAGTTAGCTACTAATTACTTTATTTTTCTAAGCCTTTATTTTTCATTACTTATTATGTAAGTTATGTAATCTCATTGCCATTTCATTACTCTAATCACCTGCTAATTCAGGAGCCAGAGTGACATAGCGAACGTGAAGAAAGCGATATTTAAGTTTACATAGCTCATCTTGAACTAATTTTTCGATAGTAGCTAATATTGATATACGATTGTAAAATATGTGATTAGTGAAATGTGTCTTTTATGGAGAAATGAAAACCAATGATTTTTTTTATTTAGGATTTTTAAAATAGCCAAAAATTGTCTTTTAGATTCAGAAGCAAAAGATTTTAAACTTTCATTACTCTATTACTACACGTTGAAATGTTTTCAAAGAGTCTACATATTTGAAAAGTTTGGAAAATTAATAAAATTTCAAAACTTAGTTGTTATATACATTTTGAAGTTTTGGATGTATCTATTGAGAAATAATGTAATTACTAATATCAAAATCTTGTTATTTTATAGAAAATCATTTAACTCAAAATATTATTCACAATAAAAAAATTTAAGGAAATTTCTTACCAAAGTATAATGCTTTGTTAAATGATACAAAAATAACTTAAATAAAACCATATAAAAAAGCAAAATGGTTATTACTTTGTTCATGTATAAAAATAACTTTTTTTGACAACAAACACACACTTTAAGTACATTGGGCATTGATTTGGTTTTGTTTTAAACTTCTTTTGAGATACGATTTTTACGTTGAACAAAATCTTCTCTTGATTTACAGTAAAATGAGGCGTTAAACTAGCTATTGTATTATCAGCTAAATGTAGTACAATAGCTATTTTGACCTCTCATTTCGACATAAAAATGTAGAAAAATTTATTAATAGGTTCTTCACAAGAGTTCAATTCAAATGTTTGCCAAATACATTGTTTAAGGAAATTGATAGAAATATGCTTTGCCATTTGGAGGCTCAGTAGTTTTAGTGTTATTGTATCTATATCTCCGTAGTGTAGTGTTATTGTAGTATATTGTATGGCGATATCAATGTAATATTTAGCGTCAAAGGTTAAATTATGAAACTTAGACATCTTGAATTTAAAATATTACCTCTCCTCTCAGTTCTTGTTTTCAGAAATTGGTACAAGATTGTACAATATTTTTGCTTGTTACCTAACATGGACAAAATAATGAATCTTATAGATGGGTTTATTGCTTAAACCAGATAGATAATTAAATAGTGTGAATAAAAAATAAACTTCCAGAGGTATACCGAATTTCTTAAGCATGAAATATTAAATTTTATGCAATGCATTACAAATGCATAATCTTTTATAAAATAGCTAGCCAATTTTTAAAGAAATTTACTTTGCTTCCACTAGAAACAATCACCATCACTTTGAAAACTTGATGTCTCAGTCAGATTTGGCATGATTCATATAATTGTAATACACCATAAAATACAGTTTTCTCGACATTTTTAGGAGTACATTTAAGAACTAAAACAAAATAAAATTGTAAACTTCAATGTGGAACATTTCTCCCTACTAAATATTTTTAGATTAATAATAATAATAATGCTCGACTATTGATAATAAGTAATAGATTTCAGGTAAAAAGGTCTCGTATTATTTCACAATTAATTACTTCCTACTTCCTTGATAAGGGAGATGCATTGCACAATGGGCATAAATGAGTAATAAATCTGAGCTAATGTTTTTTTATTACGAAATTTAAAAAAAAATATTTTTACGAAGAAGCTATTGAGAGGGAGGAACGCCAATGACCTGGCACAGGGGCAGCGTGTCTTCCCTGTGATTTGGGCACCTTGGGTTCGAGTCCCGGTTCTAGCATGGTTGTTGTTCATCTGTTCTATCTGTGAGATGTGGGTATGGGCCCTCCCCCTCCCGGCAAAAAAGGTCTGTACAAGCGAATGTGATGCATGATAAACTAAAAGGAACTTTTCGATCTAGTTGGCGCTATTTAAAACAAAAGACGTACCCTCGGAGCTTGCTCATGGCAAGTACCATTAGAAACTACAACAGCAGTAATAGTGGGTGAAACATAAATTAGTCAATTAAAAATTTTAGATACCATTATAAGAAATAACCAATATAACTGCACAAAGGCACTGTCATCGAAGATGGCTAGTATACCTTAAATAATAACAAATAAACGATTAAAATGAAATCTGCTATGCGTATTTCAATGTATCATGTCAGAAAATAGTTTCTTGAACGGCCAAGCACCACGTTCTCGTGCAAGTTAAATTACATTTTTATTCATCTTAATTTTTTCATTGAATTAGTAAATTTAGTACTGCAAACGAATCAAAAAAACTTTGCCTCGCATTTATTGTTTCAAAAAATGCCACATTTACTATTTATCTCATTTCATATAATCACGTGCGCAAAACGACATTTTTCTAGGTTTTATTTGATGTAATAATAAACTTTTTTTAAAAATCAGAGCTTTTGTAAATGCAATGGCAACGCGTTATTAAAAGTTGATTATTATTTTAGATGCTCGTGCAAGTAATAATTTTTTTTTCACCTACGGATTTTTGTTGATGCCAAATACCTCATCCCCAAAACCTCATACCTCATCCCAAAATAGAAATTCGAATGAAATTATTCGAGTTGTGTCGGGCTACATTAGATCAGTAACCATATTGACTTTTGAGGACTTCTTAATGACAAAAATACACTGAAACGAATTAAATATGTTCAAAGAGAACAAAAGTATCAATCGGAATATCTTTTGATCTCATTAATGTTGAATCAATGTAATCTTACAAGGTATTCGACGTTTCAATGAATATAAAAAGGAATATATAATCGTGCCATGAAGAAATCATTTCGAACGAAATTCACTTTTTCAACTATTCTACAATAGGCAGTTTTTAACAAATATATATATATAGAATACCTTATGCAGGCTCAAAAATGTTGGCCATATACACATTATTAAAGATAGAGATAATTATTTATTCCTGTTTTTGATAAAACGCAAATGTAGTCACTACATTCATTATATTTTAATGTAGAGTAAATCAGAAATCTACAATCTATACAATGAGCAAAATACAACGAATGTGGAAATGTATTGTGCATCGAAATTAATCTTTGCTCAAAGTAGACTTAAGAATATTGTCTTCAGGGTTTTGTACGGCGAAAAAGATTTACCTTGCCAGATTAAACAGGCTTCTTCAGTAATTACTTAATAATTGGAATTATAAGTATCAAAAAATTGTTTAAAAATTTAAAAATATTGATGTTTGAGACAAATAACAAACTTATATGGGCATATGCCCACACAATTATAAGATACAATCTGGTTGCAGATGTAATGACTAAAGAGGTTGTAAGGGAAGAAAACATTGATTACGAGTTGAGTCCGAACCTTTCGAATGATATCTTTTCTATGATCGCAAGATGAAAGATGTCAGAATTAAACTGGGTGGCTCCATTTTTTATCGTACAAGTACTTGAAGTATATGAGGCTGTTTAAAGCAAAACATTCTCATTGATTAACTAGCATAATTACTTCACCACCGTTGAAAAATAATCGTTAATGTCTTTCTTCTTAACACATTAAGGATCACATTAAGAAATAACTCGAGACGTGAAACGCGAAAAAACTCCTGAGCGGTCCTTAATGTGTTAAGGAAATAACAGATAAAAATGACGCCCGATTCATGTCTATGTGCAGTATTCCTTAGTCTTTATTATATAGATATATCAATATTCCTTGATATTACTTCATCAATATTCCTTAAATCCTAAGTATATAGAAAAGAAAAAAAAAGCGTTTAGTTCTTTTTTTCTCTAAGAGGAGCCTGGGAAGTTCTAAAATTTTTCGTACGTATCCTAGTTCCCTAGAAACTTGTTCTCAGTTAAACGAAATGTCATCTGAAAATAGGTAATTTTCCTCATAGTTTCGAATTATTTCATTTTATTTGTTATGTTTTTCTTTTCTTTTTCCTTCATTCAATTCGTGCATTTTCGTAAACTTTTTTTAAAAAAATTATACTATCAAGAAATAAATATTGAATGCAACTCAAACAATTCAAAAAATTAATTCTACATTTTGCTTCATTGTGATTGTGTTTTTTTTAATGAATTTCATCATTTTAGTAATGTTTAGATTTGTATATGATTCGTTTTGCAATTTGATAACATTTTACAACAGCCATTCACAACGTATCAAGACAAATTTTATTTATATTTTATAAAAATAATATTCATGAAAAGAAAATTTTTAATTATTCAGAATAAATGATTTTCTTGATAATTATACCAAATGCAGCAGTATGTTTTTATAATGCCTAAAAACTCAACTAAATAAAGACTATTTCATCATTTATGAAAAAAAAATTATTGAATAAATTTATGAGCGTTGTATATTTCATTTCAGAGTGCTTAGAACTGTGAACTAAAAATATTGAATTAAATCCCGAATTTCTTCTTGGTAAACTTTCACAATACATTTAAATTTTTATATCTATAGATTTCCAGATAAATCAATTATGAAACCCTTTATAACAATTCAGGAATTCCTCAAAAATGTAACTATTCTCACAAATGTTTTTAAATGCATGCTTATGAAACTGTTCCAATATTAAGAGAGCTTTATAGCTTTATTCTCACTGAAATCTGAGAAAATTGAAATTTATTTGTCTGTAATTTTCTTCCATTTTCATAAATCGAATGTTTTTTGAAATCTGTTTAAAATATTATTCATGATGTTTAGCCAATCAAAAATACGTTAACGTTGATTGGCGTTAGTTAATTACATTGTTCACGTTAATTAAAAAAATATTTGAAAGTGTGTGATCAAATTTTTTTTCTATATTCTTTTCAGTTATGAACCTGTTCGTCTCTTTTCGGCGCTTAATGAACCTGAGGATGGATCTGATCCAACGAAATGTCCAATCATATTAATTCATGGACTTTTTACAACTCATCGTACGTGGAATTTTGTGAGGCAAAAGATAGCCAATGAAACAAAGAGAACGGTAAAATTCCGGTTTTATGTTAATTTACTAAAATTTCATTTTGATATTGGGCTAGCTAGAATTTAAAATTACACCTTTTTAAAGATAGTTTTATAAAATCTTATTTAACTTCTTTATGGTTATGAATTTCATGTCTATAACGACGGAAATTTGTTGTAAATTTTAACTTGATTTCTTATTCGTTAAATATCTAACATTTCTTTCTTATGGAAAAAAATTTCAGAAAATAAATTTTTATTTATTGATTAATTTTTAATTTTTCATTCCATATAATACTCACTAGCTCATAGTAAATTTGAGAGAAATTCATTAAACATTATCCTAACATTT